>WEKY01042148.1:0-15079 GCA_013390045.1 Picathartes gymnocephalus
AAACACAATTTTGAAAGATCCAGAATTAATCTCAAAGACACTACAATGTTTCCACAAAGCTTAAACATTTCTTTCTAAAATTAAATATTCTCTCAAACGCTGCATGAGATGCAAATAGTCTCTCATAACTATGTACAGAAACCTTTAGTGAGATCCCTTCAAATGTCAAAACTGAATTTCAAAATCATCCTATCAGACTGAAAACTCTGGAAAATAAATAGAATGCATTTTAATTTTGATGCATCAAAATCTGTGTGTTCATGTTTTGTTTTGGTTCACTAGGTATTTTATGAAAGAAAAAAAACTAATGACATCTTCAAATTAATCTTGAAAATGACACATTTCAGAAGTTAACACAAAATATAACTACACTGCACACCAGCAAAGTCTACATATAGCCTTTCAAAAGTAGTACCAGGAGCCCTCTGAAAATACTGTATCCTACAACTATGCCACAAAAATACATATACTACTTAATTTAATATAGTATAAATTTGCTAGTGTTGTTAAAGACAGTTATTCGGTATACTACCAAAAAGCCCCAAACCAACTCACCAGCTATAAGCAGATCCCACACAACTATGATTCAATCATTCTAGGAATTAGCTAAAATAAAACAGCTGCAGACCAAATCATTGATCTAAAGAGGAGTATTATTTTGTTGTTATTGAATCTGTACATTGGCTAATCAATGAAGTTTCTAAAGGTCAAACAACTGAAGATCTATCTTTACTCCAGAAAACCTAAAGATTCAACCATGCTACAGCCAATTTTATTTTTTAATCAACATGGGCAAGGGTACATAGCTTTTAAAAGTCTATGAAAAACACTATAAATCCCTGGAAAACAAAGGTCCAAATTGTTCCTTTTTGGATTTCTCACTGCAATGCTTCAAGGTGCCAGATCTCCTATTTTCACTTCTTCCAAGGCAGAGTAATTCCACTATTGTGGCATCTTCAGGCTGCAACCTCTATTTACCAGATCTGACAGCTGGAAGTTGGCACCACTTCTTCTTTCAACAACCTAGGGAAGGTGGGTCTAGACTGTGATCAACCAGGTTTACTGAAAACTAAAGCATGGATTTACACACTTGACTTTGCTCAGATACAGACACTGACACAGCACCCACCTCATGAACAGCACTCAGCTCTGTGCCAGACCACACACGAGGTGGTGGCACCTTCCACCTCGTGGTGTGAGGTCAGACTCCTCTGATCATCATCTGCATTTTTAGCCCCATAGAGGCAGCCACTTCCTCAACTGCATTCAAGCCTAAAACACAAGTAGCAGTGGCCGTAATTCAGCTGATGGGAGAAACCTAAATTGAGATGAGGAGGAACAGCAGGATGACCATATAAATATACTGATAAACAACCATGTTACCAGCTCTAGAAGCAATGATCACTTGCTATATCACTTTATTGGTTTGTTGTTTTGGTTAAAAAAAACCAAAAACAAACAGAACAAACAAACAAAAACCACCAAAAAAACCCCAACCAAAAAAAAAACAAACCCAAAAAAACCCCCAAAAAACAAAAAACCCCACCCACAACAAAAACAAAAAAACCCACACAAACAACCCACCAAATCACAGCTTTGCTTTAAAAGTCCTTCACGTACCACAATTTCAAAATTATCAACTTGAAATCTTCTGACATTTCAGCTTAACGTGGAAGCTCCAACTCTCCCTGACACCTCAGGGTGAGCCTGTCTGTTCAGTTCCCTGTTACTCCCTTTCATAGAAACTGTGCTCCTACACTGCTCCATTTCTTTGATGTCATGAAATGCTGTGCAAATAAAAATCCACTTTATTACGTGGCTGAAGTTAAGCAGTAAAGTCTCCAGTATCACTACTCAAAAAAAACCCCTACTGCTTAACATATACTTTGTTTGCCATTTGAATCCTTTCCTTGAGTTTTATTTTGGCAACCATTTTTATTAAGAGCAATACATACTATGTTCAGAAAACCAATATCCCATTCTCTGTTCAACATGAACAATTGCAGAGTTGTGGTTCAGTTCCAATCTAGTGAAAAATTATTTATACACATAACATTCTCCAAATTCATTACCTCCACAGAGCTCTGTTATTGACCAATGTTTGCTTCTATTAATCTCCACCTCAAGAAAGTCATAAATCTTACTCAAACCAAAGGCAGGCTGAAAAGAAAGGTAAAAGATTCTCTGTCAAAGCAAAACAATTTATTAGAGAACAACCCCCACTAAGTAAGTAAGTAATCCTGGTAACCCAACCAGGTCAGAGAGTATCAACCTGGGCATCTCTGAACTCACAGTGAAACAAGTAATCTGCTCAAAAATAAGCTGTATCAGAAACTGCCTACAGACAGTTCATCTAACAGTTCTTAGAGATAATAAACTTCATCTATCATCACTACTTTCCAAAAACAATCTTTCTTATACAAGAAAAGCATCTCTGCCACAGTTTAAAACTGTGACTTATCCCCATATTCAGATACAGAATTCATTGGTGACAGCATTTTACTTCATGTCAGGAGTATCACTGGATCATTACTAACTACCATGGCTGCACATGAGGACATTAACAACTCGGCAATGATTGCCAGTGCCAGTTAAAAAAACAAAAGAGGAATTTTCAGGCAAGAAATAAAGACAGTAAGATGATATGGAGAAGACAAGCTTTGTCATATTATCTTGATAACTTGAGACTTTCAATGGCAAAATTACTGTCTTCATTCTTGAAAACTTCATCACCAGGAGATTTCTCAATCTAGAACATATTACCAAAGCAGAAACAACCTGGGACTAGGATTATTGCCATCTATAAGTCCCCTTCCACTTGAGAAGGGCCATGAGAAGGTAAAATGCCACACTGATGCCTAAAGCCCAAGTCCACTCCAATGAACTCAGAGGGACCTTTTAAACTATCAAATCTAGTAAGCTTACTACCAAAGGCAACATGTCATATGTATCTTATCATAAAGTAATCAAGATCTATCTAAACTCTTAGAATTGCTTGCCCCCACTAATCCTATTAGTGGTTACAGTAATGCCACATTGCTCCAGAAAGTAGCAACCTTACAATCTAAGTCTAAAACTTACTCACAGTCTTTTTACATCCTTTTGTTCTTCTAACAGTACTGGCATCTGGTTTAAATAGTTAATTTGTGTCCCTTTGTCTTTCTCTTCCTATACGCACATACATACGCACACACAAAGCTATATATACACACATATACATACACACCTCCACTCAATCAAATTTTGTACCTTTTAGTCACTGTTGGGGTCCTCTAAAGCAGCCCAGCCCTTCTCATCTTCCTTTGCAAGCTGATCTCACACTTCCAAGCACTCTGGCTGCCCTGCTTTGCAAATACAAAATGTTTTTCTTCTGAGAGCAGCAGAACCATAAACTTTGACAAGTAAGCTCTCAGCCACTCCCTTTTGCAACTGTATTTAATACTTTTCTATTCTTACTTATAAATACTCCTTAAAATAGCCACTTGCCCTTTATATATCTATAGCATAATGAAAGCTAAGCGATCTGATGTTCAACTGGTAATACCAGAAAACCATTAAGGAGAGAAACAAACTCCTAACTTACAGATCAGTTTTTATGTGCTCCTGAAGTACATGGCATTGTTCTAAAAAATATTGATTTTCATTCCATTTCTAACAGTATACCACCTGAAATATTTCAACCATTCCTGCAAAACATTCTCATCTTCCTTTCAACTTCACCTCAATAAAACTTCATTATAATCTACTCACTGTTAGTGGACTGGGTGGGGAGAATTGCTGGTAAAAGACATCACTTCTGGCTCCTGACATCCCAAACTACTAGCTCCTGAAGACTAGAAAAATATTTAGGGAAGTATCATTATACGGTCACTACGTGTACTTCCCTGCCACCCTACCTTTTCTTTCTGTTCATCTCCGTTTCCAACACTCAGTAAATGAAGAGATCTTGTATCTCTACACAACCATAACTTACTGGCTCTAGCAGGGCATGGAATGTGTAACCATACCCTCTTAAGTTTCAAAATGTCCATAAAAGAATGGTGTTCATGCAACTTGAACAGAAACACAAGATGCAGTACCATTTTCAGAAGGTCTTGTCTTCAACTTCTATTAGCAGACTTAAAACTGTCTGAACTACTCTCAGGGAAAGGATTCACCGAACAGTAGCCTAAAATATGAAGGAGGGTACTGTGACTGTAAGAAGCCCAAATGAAAAGACTATTCTGAAAAAAAAATCATTGCAAATTCTGTGACTTTACTAAGAAGCAATAATAGCCTTTAAAGGAGTCAAGCTAACACGAATACAACTGTGATTCATTTCACATATAGGGGATTACAGTTTAAAAAAAGGAAAAAAAGGAAAACAACAAGTGTATGCCTCCAAGTTGCCAATTTAGGCAAAAATATCCTGAGCCAAGTCTGGAGAGCTTCTTGGCAGGGTAATCCACTCAAGGGAAAGAACAATTACAATAATAGCCAATTTCTCTCTATACTAATTTGACAAAGAAAAGTAGGTTGAGGTGCCTTATTTTTTACATTAAGAACACAAGGTAGAGTGATTAAAGACCTCATCCAGGTTTGTCCACCATAATCACATGGCCTTGAACAAAACACAGCTCTTCCAAACCCCACTGCAGTGATTCATCCCTAAGTCTTACCTGCCTCCCCTAATAACTTGCATACAGAGAAGTTGGACAGAACCTGTAAAGCCCCAGAAACACTCAGAGGTCCAACAGCCATTCAGTGTTTTTATGTAAGACTGTCTCTTCCTTCTTTTGACTAATCCAATCACTTAAAAACAAGTAGAGGCCTTATCTGTGGAACCATAAGAACATTACCTGATCTCTCTGCAATGGCCTCTTCCAAGAAATTTCTGGCATCTACAACCCCCTAAAATTAGGGCCAAGATGTGAGAGACCACTCTGAACTGGTCTAGTTTTCTCCTCCAGAGCAACTTCCATTAAACATTCTACATAAAATGACAACCAAGAGAGTGTATTATGCTTATGTAGCCTAACTCTTGGATGTATATCTATCATCCGTACATTCATATGACCACTGGTCAGAGAAAGAGTAGTATCTCACACTGTGGAAGCAGAGTGCTCATCATATTCGTGTATCTTCATCTACCCTGTCTAGTGTAACTATTTCAGCTCAGGACAAGCAAGAATCTGCTGCCGCTGAGCATCTCAACACATTTGAAAAAGAAGAAAGCATACTTAAATTAGCAGGATGGCATAGGGTAGTAGGTAGTCTTTGAGTGGGTTATTCCAACCCATTTACATTACATATGTGAAGAAATTTAACACCTTGAAATCCTTCAAAAGGAAAAAAAAGCAAGGGGGGAAAAAAAAAAAAAGAAAAAAAAGCAGCTGGCGTCAAACAACCTGAAGCACAGATTTCATATTCTCCCAAAAAGAGGTACTGCTGGGAGCTACTTTTTGAAGTGGCTTAAATTTTCTACCTTAAAAGCTCAAGTTGTCCAAGCACAGAAAACTGCAATAATTCATTCATGAGGTGAAAAGAGACCACAATAGTTAAGTGTACACAGGAATACTTATTTCACTTGAACCTTTTTCCTGTGAATTAAGGAAAAGATAATTTGTGTTCCATTTATCTTTCTTTATAACACTTCTTTTTTAATGCTTGGGTTTATCCAGTGTTCCTTCCAAATGAACAGCCCCTATCTTTATATATTCTCTCAACTTTTAGTCCCAGTATTTTAGAGGAATTCAGGTACTGTGGTGGAAAATATCCCATGTGAGATTTCTGCCGCCTGCCTCTTCTCTACCTGTTTAGTTTTCAATTTTAGTTGAACTGAATCAGAGCCAGAATCCTGCTCCTATTTCTTAAGGAAGAGTGAGTCTCATTACTACAACTTTGCATTCTATCAGCACCTTACTAGGAATCAGTTTTAATACTACATTACCATTTGATTCTTCAGAGTTTGGATAACTGCCTGTACGACACTGTACCAAAAGAACTTGCCTTCTATTGCTTGGCTTACAGTTTCTCACTAGGGCCAGTGGCTTGCGGGAGTTTTGTTCCCCTCATGCTTAAGAGATGCTTCAATTGCAATTAGTCGCCTCCCTTCAGGCACTGCAGCATTCTTTGAAGAGGGGTGCTTTCCTCACTACACCTTTTCTGTGGGTTTTTCAACCACCTGCTCAGCCTCCAGCACTCTCTCTGCAGAAACACTACTTAAGAGAAGGTTGGTTGGTGCAGCACTTTCTTTGCCCACTTAATGTGGCAGTCAAAGTACTGCGGACTACAAAAAGATGTTTTTTCTTCCTCATAAAGGTCCTTACAAGGGACCTCTGCCTAGCACATCATCTTTCCCAAAAGTCAATGTTTCAGCAAGTTTATTTATACAGAAAAGAACAGCCTTGCAAACTTGCCATTCCTTGGCAGCTGAACTTACCTTCGTGCTCACTTACTGCGTAAGGAAAACAGTGTGGCACCCAACCCTTATATTCTTACAGTTACCTGGAAAAAGGGACTGCAAGCAACCAGATTTACTTAGCTGGCGCATACTGCAGTCCACCAGTGGAGAATCACACACTTCTTTCTACCTTAATATACCTAATATACCTAGAACTCGTGAATTCTTGAGCTTCACCCATACAATTCTTAGCTCTGTACAAAGCGTCACATAGAAAACAAGGAAAGTGTTTTAACTTTCAGGAAAGATGAAGCAGAAGCAATACTGATGCTGAAGATAAAAACTTATGACAGGGATCCTTCTCATCCTTTCTCTTCTGTCTCAAACATGGCCTCCAAGTACCACTCAGTGAAGCAGACAGCCTCACAGATGCTGGAACCCATCGTGTGCCAACAAAGCCTGGAGAGGAGACATCTTTGCTGGCAGAAGGGCAAAAGATAAATTACAGGAGTATGTCTATGGCATATATATTACAACCACTGCAGCCCTAGGTTCATCTTTGCCAAAGGTGCCACAGATTTCAAGCTAATGGAAAGAAAAGCATAAAGTGAGATTTTATATATCATTAAGGATTGTGAGAACTCCATCTTTACAACACAAGAGTGCTCCGGGAAGACGTACAGATCTCTATATGGCTGCTGTCCCAGTGACCTTGCCACAAACCCGCAGAGCTGTTCTGCATTCCATAAGATGTCATTCTCATTAAATTAGCACTTTAATGGCCCTGGCTGCAAGTACTTAGTGTGGCAAAGTAATATCCACGTACTCACAACAAGCACTGCCTTCCAGGAAGCTATCAAAGCCCAGTCAGATTATAAAAACTTCAGGCATATCCTGTAAGGCATGGACACATACGTGCAGTCTGCTAGGGGACACCAGTTATGAAGGGATGACACAAATGCAAAAAAAAAGATCCCAGCAAGTATGTTTCTGACCAATGGAACAGGAAGGTATCCCACTTCAGAAATGAAGCTCTTTACATTGATTCCTTTAGCCAACACCCCAGTCATGAAAATGAAGGGCTTTTTAGAAGGTCCTACAAGTAGCCCAGGAAAGATGCTGACTTGTTTATTGTGCTGGACAGATAAGCAGCCCAGCTTTTGGTCAGTCAGCATATACCACAGTACTATCATACAGTGAGGAAGTGCAGCACTAGGACCAACTCAACAGCCATATTCCATTTGAGAGCTACTGCACTCCCAGCATGCTTTGTTATCAAGGATATGTTTTTGCGAATTTGTCAATTAACCACAGTAGAGCTGCCCCATCTTGTTATTTAAATGCCAACTCTGCAATGCTAAGCTGAGTACCATTCTTAATAACCCACTCCTTCGGAGCATAAACATCATAAAAGTCAAGCATTTTCATAATGCTTTGCTAATGAGGGTCAGGGCCTGACTGGACTTGTTTTGGCCTCCAGCCTAGCAACAGTTTCTATATTGGCCAAACTTTGATGACTCTACTATTATTTTTAAATAATTTGCATATTTCCTGCCTTCCATGGAGACTCTTGCCACAAACCACCAGTATATGGCATATATCAAACAACTAACACTTCTACTTCTGAAGACAATAATTTGATGCTACAGAAAACCTGCACTTAACTGTAACAGATACTTAATGCAAAAACAGCTTTGCATACTGAGCTTGCCCCATTAATTATGGCATGAGTTTTGAGAGAACCAAAAACTAAGGACTAAATATAAACATTTCATTCATTGACTGGTCACAGTCTAGATCTGTAAACTAAGCAAAATGAGCTAAGCCCAGGGTTCCAAACTTTTATTTTCTGGTTATCTCTTAACTGTCAGCGACCAAAAAGTGCCAACATTAAATTTCTCTTGTTTTAGTATTCAATGTTAGATAACATTACAATTATATTTAACTTACAACTGAAGAGAAGGCAGAACTGCATAGTCTTTCAGCAACTCCAAATAAAATATTTGTATTCTTAAACCATTAACGTCTCAACAATTTCTAGCAAAAAAAATTAAAGTTAGATGTACGTATGAAGTAAACCAAATCTAGACACAAATATATTTTTCTCATGTCAGAGATTTTATATGTCAAAAACAATGTTAAAATTTGAATTTCCATGAAAATCTTTAGCAGGAACATAAGACACAAAATAGAACAAAAAAAATATGACAAACAATATGAATGTAACTAAATCAAAGGGGGCAATAAAAATGAGTGACCAGACTGATGGCACAAGGAGAGGTCGTTGCTGACTCCCTTCACCTTACAAGGAGTATGAGAACAATTAACTTCTGCAGAACTAGTACTGCAGTGAATCAGAGCACTTAGTATAACTTTGTGGTGACTGTTTTTAGCTAAAGAAACAAAACCAGGGTCCATCCTTAATAGTGTCAATGATTTGATTTCCTGTACTAATAGAAACTACCTCATCTGCACATAAGAACAGCTCACTAAACTTATGAAGGAAAACGTCCTCAAATCGCAGATAACCTAATTTGGAGTTTATCACAGCATTATTTTTTCAATTCACCCATCATGTCAGAGGATGACCCTACTGGCAAAGGCAACTTCTTTCTGAAGCCATGCAACCTTATCCCTTCTGCCCTTCTGCTGTACCAAGATGCATTCACCAGATCTGCTTTCAAATATGCTGGAAATTCCCTGCTAAGCACAGACAATGCCAGCCAAAATACACATTCTCTACTGCGCTATATTTTCAAAGCATCTACCACAGAATGCCACTCTGAAAGAACCACCACTTCATATTCTAACATTTAACATTCAACAGTAAAGACCAACACACCCTGTTAATTCAGAAGAAAATACTGAACCTCAGACAAATCTACAAGACAAGCACATGAAAACCAGAATGAAGTCAGACAGACACACAGACAGGGAAGAATACTTCCCTGTCTGTGTATTTCCTTGTCGATCTTTGGCCATGACCAAGCAATCATTATAGCTGTTGTGTAATATTGGAGTGTAACAATAAATACAAATTATTGCCAAGATTGCAATAAAACAGTGTAAGTCTCCACTGCCATACAACCAAGTCCTGCAGAGAAACAACAAAATTTCATTTTCCTGGCATCAAGAGCAGTAATGGCAATAGGTACAGCTCAACTCTGCATAAGTACTGCAGAGGAAGAACACTGCTGGGTTTTTTACGACAATATGAAATTCTAAGTTTCCAGACAAAGTTTCAAATAAAAGCTTGTAAAGAAGTGTATACCAAAGCAAGCAAGGAGTTAAGTGCAATGTTCCAACATTACAGTAAGTTGTAGTGACTAAAGCAGGAAGTCAGGCTGCAGCCAAGAAACAAGAAATTGAGAAAAGCATTAAATCCTATCAACTGCAAGCCATAACATTTTTATTCACGTGTATGTGGAAGCATATGTACACACCTACAGACAAGTCTCATCTCTCTTCAATGCCTTAATAGAAAGCATCAGACAGTTAACACTGCCATAAAAAATCAGCTTTGGGGCTGTACAGGAAAATGTTAAACTATTTCAATCTAAATTACCAGCAATTCTCCACCATTACCATTACTTTACCAAGACACAGTAGCTAAGGAAAAATCCTGGATATCCAGTAACCCTAGAACCATTTCTTTCCTACAAGGTTAAGTTACACTCACTTTGAGTAGAATCACAACTTTCTTTGAGTGAGAAAACTAATAGGCACAAGACTAGCTAACTCTGTATTTTTAAACTGTATTGAATTGAAATGTTTCCAAACTTCACTAACAAAATATTAAGGTCATGTAGTACTGCTACCCCCCTACCCTTTCAGATTATGGAAATTAACAGATCTTAGACCTGAAAACACAATGAAATACAAAAGTCAGGCACACTAACACGGCCACAGATCTGCATCTCTATCCTGTTGCCAAACAAACAGTTGCTGCAAAATACCACAAATCATCAATGAAGAAAGGAACAGATAAATTTCTGAGCTAAGTCTTTAGTTCAAAATTGGCTGTTGCCGGGATAATATTTTAATCCAAAGGTCTTCAATCATAGAAGATGGTCAAGCCAGAGAGATTATTCCTGTGGCAAAGAATGTGGTAGCCAACAATACTTCCACATGTGCACAGGCCTGTCAGCTTCCCTAAAGCATTAGAACCACCACAGGTACAGAGGTCACCTACAGGCACCACCTATTGCCTCTGGCACAGTCCCCTGACAGATGAGGAAGATGTGAGCCAGTCTTCATCTAGCCATTTGAATGCAAGACACTCATGGTAAACATCTTTCCAAGGAGCTGTTCAGACAGATGGGAAGCAGGGCACAGGCCCCATCACTCATTCCAGCTGCAAATTCCTGTTCTTGGTTACCAAGTACCAGATGACAGGGCAGAACAAATGATTCCCCTTACAAACTGTATCAAGTACAGGTGGTCACCACGAAAATAATCCTGCTCACTAGCAGGAAACCTTCAAGAAGGGACTACAGAAAGCAAACAACTGGCAAAAGAGTTAACCTGATGGACTGCCAGACAATGCCTTCTCCACAGAGATGTTGATATCAAAATTAAGCAGGCAAGATGAAGAGCTTGAAGCAGACACCGTGCAGGACAAAATCTCAGAAAGGTGATTTCTGTGTGCCAAGGGAAATCATTACAGTGAGCAGAGATGTGAGATTCTAAGAAAACAGTCCTCCTCATTCCCCACAGCACAGCCTTCAACTGAACTCCTCTTCACACACTTACCCTCTCTTGTCACAACCTTCCTGCACTTCCACTCAAACACTTTCTTACTAGAAGGAAAACAGCAGTGAGCAGCAGTGTGAACCTTGAGCCCCTTCACACTGGTAGACACTTCCTTTCCACTTCCACAATGGAAGGCAGGACATGGTATTGTTTCCACTAATCATGATGGCCCATCTTGTGTATTGACAAGATTAAACCAGAAAGGCAATAAAGGGATATGAGCTATTTGTCAGAAAGACAAAAAACATAGGAAAAAAAGGCTATTCAGTTTTCCTTCTCCATAAATGAGTGGGCTAAAATGCTGTTACAACTCTTCCTGTATCCCCTTACAAATCATTTCTATGGACATTTCTAAAAACCCTGCTTTCAAACAAGTTCAGTGTTCTGTAACTTTACTCATCAAACTGAGTCTCAAAAACAGTGTCTAAATGACACTTTGTCCAAGAGACAATTTCATCTGGGTCAGCAATTTTCAAATTTTGTATCAGTGTTCACACTGCCAGATAATTTCTACTTGCCTTCTGCATCTGTAGTTTGAGAGCCACCACACTGGTAGAGGCAAGGCACAGGCCCTGCAGAACATATTCTGAAAAGAAGGGGAAGAGTGGCTTAGAGAGCAACCCAAAGTGAAGTGAAATTACAGGTATGAGAAAGTTCTTCAATTAAGAGTGACAATAAAATGTCAGCAGATCCATGGAGCCTACATGAGGAGAGGAAGTCCATGGCTGGAAGGACTTACTCACCATATTCTCACAAAACACTGCTGGAGAGATTCAGCATCTTCCAGCTATCTTCTTTTGACTCCCTGAGTCACCACACTCTCCAACCCAACATCTGCCTAGCAATACCCTCGACACCCTGTTCTCTGTGGAACTCCAGAGATAGGAAAATGCCAACTATTTCATCCATGTATGGGCTGCCCCAGAGTTCAGAAACCGCACTCTTACAAAACAAGCTTTTCCACTCATTCCTACTGCCTTGAATTTCCTGCCCTGATGCTGTCCTCATCTTGGCATCAGAAAGTCAGAAAATTCCGGAGGTGTCAGAAGCAGGTTTTGTTCTAAAGACAACATGCCAGAACCCCTTGTCCAAGTGATTCAGCCACCTGCTCTTCTTTGATCATGCCCAGTTTCATTGTTCAAAGACCTGCAAGAAATATGAGTCATGTTTGTGTGAGGATACCTGCTCACAGGTCTTTCATCCTCCCTGTAATTAACATAACTTAAAAAAAAAAATTCTGTAATTTACATACAAACCCTTATTTTAGGCTACTACTCTTAGACCAGATATTTCAGTCTATGAACAAAACCTCCAAATGAATTCGAGGCAGAAAGCTGCAATACACATTCACTGAAAAACACCAGTTCTCACTTAGGTTTTTTTTGCTGTACAGGATAAAGCCCAGCTTCAAAGTCAACATCTTACCTTTGTGAGTTACCCAGTTATCGATAAGACTGTCTGCAAATCTTGTGAATGATAGAAATGATGCTGCCTCTGAACACTTAGCAAGAGCAATTTATTCACTGACCTAAAATTTTACACGTAGTACTGAACAACTTTTTCAAAGTTGCAGCCACAACTGCACAAACATTGCTCACAAGGCTGCTGAAAGCAGCAGTTCTGCCATCTGTCTGCTTATTCCCACCTCACACTTGTGCGGGCACAAATGTTTGTGAAGCCATGCAAGGATCCAGAGAAAACCAAAATCTGTAACCAATCAGGGAAAAATGTAAAATTATTGTTAAATCATTTCCTGATCTATACAACCATGAATGCTGGCACAAGCACGGGAATAAACAGAAATTACATTACTAATTTTAATGACAGTGCCACTTTCAGAAGTCTAGAAGTTCAGAAGTTGATGCAGCAACTTTTCACCAGGTCTAGCAACTAAATCTGAAGAACATACGAATTTCAGAATAATTCAAGTAATTTTACTTAATTTGCAATTGTGTGGTTGTTAAAGTAAGAAGTGGAAGAAAAAAGTCAACTGATCTACTGCTTACTAAGAGGAATCAAAGTGCATACTAGAAAACATTTCAGTGTTGAGATCTTCACCCCTGCCTCAGTTTCCACCACTAATAAAACAGACAGTAGAACTAATCTGTTCAACAAAACATTCTGCAACACAAATAAAAAACCATAACATCAAGGTAATATTGTTACAGAGACACAGACAGGATTCAACTCTCTTACAGCAATGAAAGAGTGAAACAGCACAAAGCTGATGTTGCAACCTATAGTGGTCTGGGATGGAGAACAGACACAGGACAATGCACAGCAAAATGGCTACTCAGAGCAGCAGCTGCTAAACAGTTGGTATCTACAAAAGGACAGACATGGATTTGCAAAAGACCTGGGTAAAGAAACTCACAGTGGAGTCTCCCTGCCCTCCTTTCATTATTGGTACTCTGATGAAATCACATAGGAGTTATGAAGAGCATATAGGGAAGACTTGCTGGGGTGGCAGGTTAAGTAGGAATCCACAGAGCTGGGTTGTCATGACAGCAGCTGAAAGTATGCAAGAGATGTATAGATCCTGGGTGTTAGAACAGCAAAGACTACAAATAAGATTATTAATACATTACATTTTTAAACACCAAGAAGCATACACTACATCTCATTAATGAAACACAACTGCACAATAACTGTTTGCATTGGTGAAGGTGCACAAGGGTCCAGGACATACACGAAAAAACTCGTATTTATTAAGTACTGAGAAAGCACGCGTTCTCACAAACTGATAGTCATGCTGTACATAAGAGAAGTGACATGCACTCTGGTGGACCAACACAGTCGAGCCTCAGCTGGATCTTGGAAACTCACCACACGAGCTCCATTCCATTTAAAAGCAAAGTAAAACAGCGGAAACTCAATTTCAACAACCCCTTACATTAATTCTGCAATCAAACGGACTTGGATCATGCAGCAACTCGGTAACTGATCCCAGCTGAGAGGAAGTAACTTCCTGTCAGAGAGAAGTTACTCCCTAAAGTGTCTGAGCTCTATCTGCAGCAGCTCGCCCGGCTCCCCGGCACAGGCAGGCTGCAGGTACTGACATGCTGGGCAACACCGTCCTGGCGAGTCACTTCTGAAGGCGGTGGGACACAGAGTTCAAGACAAACACTGAACAAGAGTGGCCAGGGATGGGAATAAAACAGGCCCTTGTTGGACACCCTTGCAAGGAAGCTTGCGAGGCAGAGGGAGGATGGGAGTAACAGGTGTTTATGTGATCCGTTCAAAACTCGGGGAATTTGATGTGGTGGATTACTCAGGGACTCGGGATGTCTAACACTGGGTGATCTTCAGGATTCATTACAAAGCAAGGACTCTGCACGATTTGAGACCAAAGTAGCGTTACAAGTGCCTGGCACAGGGAATGTACAGGTACACCAGTGTTCACGAATCTGGGACTCGCACAACAGGGCTTTTACACTGGGTACTCACCATCCAGCACTGGTGAAAGAGAGGCCCGCACGCATGCAGAACACATGGACAGCGAGAGGCTGCCTAGTGAAGGGGTCCCAGTAAGGTCTACTGGTGAAACAAGCGGGGAGCAGGCTACTTGGGCGCTGCTGAACACCGTCCAGGAGCGGGGAGAGGGCACTGCCCAAGGAGCGCGGCGGCCGGAGGTGGCCGCGGAACCCGGCACAAAGGCGGCCCCTCGGAGCGGGGCGCTGCCAGAGGTGTGAGGGATCACGGGGGAGATGCTACTAGCGAGTCCCGTGCGCGACGGGCCAAGAGAGCCTGGGGAGGGGTCACCGAGCTGCCGAGCAGCGCGGCGCTCCCCAGGGCGAGCTCGGTGCTGGAGGGCAGCGCGGCTCCTGGGGAGCGGGGGCGCCCGCGGGCCGGGCCCGGGGACAAGCGTGGGGCCAGGCGAGGACAGCGGCCGGGCGGCGGCAGCCGGGAAGGTGCCGGGCGGGAGGCGGGAGCCGGCGGGGAGGG
>WEKY01042197.1:307-39898 GCA_013390045.1 Picathartes gymnocephalus
TTTGGAGTATAAGATTTTTCTTTCTGAAACATAATCTTTTATTTAACCATAACCTTTTTGATTTTGTTGTGCTAATTAGTAATATTTGAAATGGCATCTTTCAAATTATTCAAAGATAATGGATTAATTTCTGTTATTATTTGTTTGTATAATTTTCTCTTTATAAATTATTTGTTGCAGCCTTTGTATTGTTTTGCTGCTTGTAATTGACAGCTTTATAATACCTAAGGGCATATTTGAGGTCTCTTTATCTTTTCAAACACTCTTCTCTATCCACAGCAATGGCTGTTTTTCTTTGTTTCTTTGCTGTCTGTGGAAAGCAGATCAGAGGGTGCTACTGAATGTGGTAGAATATTACATTCTGTTGCAACAAGCAGTTTATTTAAGCTATGTAAATAAGTGTCCTGTAAAAGCAAAACGCAATTGCCCCGGCAAATCTGATGTTTTCATAAATCATGAGCAAAACTTTTAAGGTTGTGAAAACCTGAAATATTTGTATCCACTTTTTAATTGTTGATGTGCTGATGTCAAGCCACCATGCAGTGTATTTTTAGTAGCTTTCTCCATGACTAGTTATGTGTAGAAATAAGTAAAGGGTATCGTTTCTGGCAGAAGTGGAATGAATTAGAAATTCTTTTTTTGAGATGTTTTAAAATATTCCCTTTTTTAACCTCCTTTAAATCTACTTCTTGCTATATTTTGCAAGTGTAGGGATTTAATGCATGATGCCTACATATGTGTACATAATATTCTCTACCTTTTGTCTTTAATATTCCTTCATTTTTAATTATTAAAGATAAGTATTTGAATTATAAATATTCTAGTTATACAGGAATAGGCAAAGCAGGCACATACCCTCAGGCAAAATTCTTCCATTATCCATAATCCTTCTGCCTCCTGCCTCCATTTCTCTACCTCCTATCTTTATGTCGTCTCAAAAAACACAGAGGCATTCTTTTAAACTAACCTTCTCCTCCCCACTTAAACCACAGAAATCCCTTCTCAATATGTATAGGGGCCTATTCCTTGAAGTGGGATGTCATACTTGTCCTAAGTATAATAAAGTGCTATCTTCAAGGCATTTCTGCATCCAAAACACTCCCCAGAAACCTGCCTAGTCCTCCCATCTAACCAGCCTGAATGTCACAAATCATAGCACAGAAGCTGCTTTATAGTGAATCATTAACATTGTCAGGAATGAGTTGGCAAAGAAAAAAAAAACCTTTCCATTAGAGAACTAAGGGAGAATATACAAATGACAGCATTGTCATTTCTCTTACATTGTTTTATAAAGTGCACAACTGATTGGGAAGAGATTATTATAGAATATATACGCTGTGTATGCATACATGACAATTTTGTTTTCATCCTGTACTGTTTATAAGTATGTATGGATGTGCTTTAGATTAACTGTCTTACTTTCGGTTTTTGAATTATATGAGTAACAATTTCATTGTGTTGAAAGACTGCGTATCCTTAACAAATATATCGGGAAAGTAAGAGGTACACAAATGCAAGATATATGTGGAAGGTGTTTCTAATCTACATAAAGATTAATAAAGATATTCCTAACTCCTGTTAGAAGGCATCTGAAAACGTCCTTTAGAATAATATCACTTCAGTATAGAGAGACTGTTTTCTGATTACAACTTGGAGGTGTGTGACTCTAATGTAGATGAATTCTTGTCAATTTTGCTGTTTGGCACAGCTTGAATGGGATAATACGCACTTATTACATGCGATACAATTAGTTCTCTTTTGAGCATCAAATATTGTAAAGGAAGTAATTTTGATCAATACATGTGATGCTTTTTATATAAAAACCTAATATATTTGTGTTGTAAATTATGGTTTTTTTCCCTCTTAATATCTTAAAAGACAATTGCATGGAATTATACATGGCTTTGTTGTTCATGGAGATAAAAACGTGTCAAACCATCACTGGCAAAAAAAAAATCTGTGAGGATATACAGTATACACCTAAAAAAAGGAAGATTGATTTTCAAAGAACAAGTTAATTTGCTTTGACAATGGTGGTAGTTTTCTTTAAATAGTCGTAAATAGTAATGAAAAGTATGTAAAGCAGAAAATACTCCTCAGAATTTCACAAGCATTTGCACAAATAATTTTAGAGTGCTTTGTCTTAGATGGTTGTTTGTGCAGTTTGGTCATGCTGACTACACTACTTTGATGTAAACCTGGAGTATTTAAGCCATTTCAGCTGAGTTTTGGATTTATCCTCATGCCACTGAGCTCAGGATCTGGCTGTATTCTGCATAGTAATTGCTAGCCAAAACCAACAATTCCCCAAACTTTCAGTCTCCTACTGATATTTAGGTGTGGTTTGAATGACAGCATTACACATAGAGGGAATATATTTTTTTCTCCTCTCAAATAGGTTGATCATGCAAGAGCTCCTTCAGACAGAACAATTTGCATGGTATCCATCAATGCACAAACTACTTTCTTCACAGGGCAACTGCCAGGAATATATAGGCTCCAAAGTACTGGGAACAACATGATAGCTAAGACATGGCAGCCTGATCATGCTAATACTCACGGGATGTTGCCTCTGTAATCACTGCAGCTGGTCCCAAAACACATTTGGGGAGTTGGGTGAAAAGGACACTATTCTTTCTACCTCTCTTCTTGTGCAATGGAGGTGATATTAAAGAAAGGTAAGATATGAATGTTACAGTAATCCTAATAAAAATAATAACAGAGTGAGTCTTTTGCTTTGAACATTATTCACATCTTCCTGTAGGGCATCTTGGGAGATCTTTGCATAAAGGCTTGATCCCATGGCTAGTCCACTTCTGAGGTCCTAAGAATTATGCCTTAAAGACAGCTGGTGTGAGGTAGCTATTATCTATTTGTTTCTTATATGAAACCTTCATCTTTTTCACAGAAGATGAAACTTCTAGAGGCAGAGCCACTAAATACAGGCCTTTTATCTGACAGTGAGACTTTAAATAGAAATACACCAGAAAACGAAAGGAGACAGGACAAGATCCCAAAATCAATCAGTTCACTAAGACAGTAAAAGAGACACAAGGATGAGTTCTGTCTTAAGCAGGCAGTCAGATTTTCCCTGCACTGGTGTACTATTTACTTGATCAAGAAAAAGAAAGAAGGAGGAAAAAAACCTGGTGTGATTTACTGATTATTTATAGAGGTAAAAAAATGCATGCAAGTATGTTTTTTATATAATTTAGTATAAATTATTTAATTACCAATAAAATAAAAAACTGAAATAAGGGTTACATCAATTAGAGAAAATACAGATTTTTCTGTATAACATGACATTGCTAACATGTTACTGTTTTCTGTGTGTGCCCAGAAGAAGGCATAAAATACTTCCCTCCAGGAAAGCAGGGTAGTTTGTTTTGTTTTGTTTTTACCTTTGAGGATGGTCCTGAGTACAAGGTGAATTTTGTCCAAAGGCTGTGTAGATACACAGTGAATGCAAGCAGGTTATCAGGAATATAGGCAAGTTGAATATTAGAGCTCACTTTTTGGTTAATCCCTCAAAGCCCAACCCAGATAAGGTCAAACAGCATCAACTCTCATTTAAAGACACTGTGCATATTAAATACAATAATCTGCACTGGTTTTCATTTTGTTTACCAGAACACATAATCAGTAGCAACTACCTAAACCTTCAAAATAAATTTTGAAGGAAATAACAGTCAAGGAAGTGTGTTGTAACTACACTGCTCAATAATTTTGCACCAAAGAAAAATGCAGAACTGAGACTTGGGATTCCATTGACAAACATAAAATATTTCTCAGCCATCACATAACACATGGACAGAATAACCATCCATGCCCACATCTTCATGCTTACACATTCCCCTACCCTTCTTAATATAGTAGCTTCAGTGAAGAAGAGGAACATGATAAAAATAAATGATAGATGTCAGTAAAAAGAAGGAAAATACTGTTAACCCCAGGCAAACATATGGCTCAAGGATACCCTGGGAAAGTGTACCCAATAATGAGTATCAGACAAACTCTGGCTAACGTGTAAGAGCCACCAGCAGTGCACTAGCACAAGAAGGCAAGAGACAGAGAACAAAAAGAGGATGCTGTCCAAAGGCTTGACTTCTGTCTGGGCTGTCTGTCTATACAGCTAATCCAGTACTAGAATAGCAGGACCCATGCACATGAGAAAGCCTTTACTGAGGCACCTTGCAGTGACATGGAAGCACTTCTCTGCACATCAGTTACCCAGAAGTGGAAGTTCTGAACGAAGCTGAAATTGGAGAATGACTCACAAGTGGATTTAGAGTTCAAAGACAGGGAGAAATGCTGGATGGAGATGCAGACTTGAACAGAGGAGACCGGGATGGGCAGGGAAAGGAACAAAGATACATCTGTTCCCATCCTTATCTGTTACGTTCTCTGTTTTTAGAATGCAAATTCTTCAGTAAAGCAGAGATCATTCCTGCCTTTGCTCTTGTATGGTGCCTGGCACTGTATTATATGCAATATAGCTTAACCAAACAGCAGATGAAGCTCATACTTTTTCAAAGAACCATTTATGATGTAGTTACATATTTTGTTAGAAAAGCTTTTAATGAATAATTTCACTCTGATATGCTGAAATCCACTATTTTAGAAAGGGAAAATATTTGGTTTAATAAGATAATATTAATTACAGCAGTCATAAGTTTTTAATTAATTCATTTTGATTTTTCTTGTTTTGAGATGTGAGTGTTATAATTTTGGAGTTTTCCACTAGAAAAATCCCATTTTTCTTCAGAAAAGCTATGTCTTTGAAACTCTTCTTTCTAAAATGCCTAGCTGATTTTTTAACTACTTTAATGCCTTTATACATAGGCTGACAGGTGATAGAGGTATTCTTTATTTGGTACTTATTCAGTGGGGCTTTATGGGTAGATGATATAGGAGATGCCATTCAAAGCCATATCATACTACCCATTTACCAGTTAAAGGTTACCTACCACATGGAAAAGTAATCTAAACTCAATCACGGTGTATTTTGAGTACTGTGTGCTGTGCAATAAATAGAAATTCTCGCTTATGGAAAAAAAGGAGAAATACCTCTCTATATTTTAAATTACAAGAAACAAAGACTACTACCATGCCCCTTATCTCCCTAAGGGTAAGGCCGACCTAAAACATCACCAGCATATTTTTGCAAGGAAGTTGCCAACTTATTGTCAAAGAGGATTAGTATGAAGAAATATGAGCCTTTGCCACTAAGAATAAAAGCCCAATAGAAGAACTGGAGAAAAGAAAACAAAACACCAAAAAGCACAAGAATTTTTTTTTCTTTTAGTTATTGTTTTCTTCCTTTATCTAAGAGAATTAACTTCTGCTCAGTTACCTGTGTGAAATTTGGTAGTTTTGCTTTTCAAAGTCTGCTACCACTTCATTCTAATTTCATTTTTGATGATCTTCCATCATTTGAGTTCTATTTTCTGTTTCAAATTTAAATTATTCTAATGATAGAAACCCCACTCTTCTCCAGAACTTAACATCCTACAAGCAAATTTGAACCCCTATTTTGTCATTTAAATAAGAATCATGACTTTAAAAATATTGCTGATTCAGGGGCTGAACTCCCTGAAACCACACAGAGGTGTAAAGTGCCTAATGATTTTGTAAAAGTAAACAAGAGCATAGTGATTGTCATAATGCAAAAAAAATAAACAAGAGAATGTCTTGGAATGTATTAACTGTATAGAGGAACAGATGATCAATTCATCATGACTTCGTACTTATCTATTATCTGTATCCTCTGTTGGGATGTCATTTCCAGTCGTGCCATCATGTTAGTCTCTATTGCCTGTTTGTTGTACTTTCAAGTAAAAGCTCTTGTATTGAGCCAAATTTTGTTTTCTATATAAAATGTCAGGATTCTCTTAGAGTTGTAAAAGGTCATTTGAACCTCTAGTTCCCAGTGAAATATGATGTATTTGTGTAGATATCACTAATTACATCATTAGTAGTCATGAGTAAAAATCATGAGAGTAGTAGTCATTCAGAGTAAAAATCGAAAAATAGAGGGGCAGAAGAATTTAGGAGCGTACACTTTCCTTTTGATCCCAGGATGACCATTTCAGAAAAAAGCATTTTTTGCCTCCCTAAATAGGAGACAAACACTGTCTGATACTTATTTCTATTTTTCTTCCATAAGAACCATGAAGAAGAGCAGAGCAGGCCAGAGAATCTGGCCCGTGGCATGTTGGTGTCTCAGTCAGATATGATATCCATGTCTAGTCCCTTCATTACCTCATTCCTCCTACATCAAGGAGAAGCCAATGTAAATTGCTAAATGAAGACAGCTATGTGGTCTTTCAAGTTAAACAAAATCCCTTGCATCAGCCATTCAACCACCAGCATACCTTCTTGTGTCAAACAAGGCATTTTGATGAACCTCTCACCAAATTTAAAATGTAACAAAGATTAGTAACATCCAGAAAATTGCCTTTTAGAGAAGTTCCTTTTTCAGTTTTATGCTAGTTGCTTTATCATTTGCCAAAGACTGGTGCAGCATCTATATTCCAGTAAAGTCCTGCTTTTTACCCAATTTTCCAGCTGGATTGACCGAGGCAAAAGGAGGTCAAGTGACTTGCCAAGGTCAGATGGCAATCCAGTGCTTTACCAAGGATTAGAATTTAGGAACCTCCTGATTAATAGAGCAAATAACCTCCATGCACCAAATCCCCATGGGATGGGCAAGTCACAGAATTGGGTAGGATTAACCAGAAAGGACTTGTCTGCTTGGGTAAGCAAAATATACCCAGCACAGTAGAAATACAAACATTTTCACGTTGCTGAGGCATAATCTTAGGAACCATTTACATCCGTGTGCTTTTGTAATTTGTGGAGGTTTTTAAGAGACCAGTAAGGCACAAGGTTAATATATGAAGCCATGCCATTAAATAGTATGCACCCATCTTTATTTTAAAAATACAGAATAACCCATCTCAATACACTATAATTTTAATTATTTAAAGAGGCTTAGCCACTGGCACTGAAGATTTGCACCATGGAAAGCCCTGTCTCCTAACAAAAGGGCACATGCTCAGAACCGCAAGTAAACAAACATTCCAGACGTGCCTTATGTTGCAGCAGCAGCGCCTCTTAAACAAACCTTACTAGTTACAGAGCAAAAATGGAAACTGTCTGTTTTGATTTAAATCTGTCCCTAAGCAATTTCCATGAGTTAACACAGCAGAAGCACAAGTACAGGAACAAATAAACAAACAAACAAAGAAACTTGAGCTTGCCTCTAACAACTGAACTGCCACCAGTTTCCAAAATGCAATCACAGAGCTGTCCATTCTTGCACCACAATTAAAAACAGCTCACAATGGAGGCGAAATGCTCCACCCCAGCCATGGGAGAGTGTGTTGAAATGCTAATTGCACACAAAACTTCAGTGGTGCTGGTGAGTAATATACTTATTGTTATTGTTAAAATTGGAATGACAAAGAGTATAATATAGCAGTGCTTTTGTGTCCTCTAGCTGTTCAAAAGTGTCTCCTTGCACTTTCTTTGGGTGCCAGAACTACTCAACTTCATTTTACGGTTTTCACTTGCATTGAATAGACAGGAGACGTGGAAGAGCAGCTATTGGAGTATTTTAAATAAAGCAAAATAGATAAGAATGTTTTTTTGTTTAGGCAACCTGTGGTGGGAAGGACAGAGGGAACTAGTAGGATATGTTCTCCTAGGTGAAGAAAGAATGGAAGAAGACCTGGACTTCATTCTAATTGACAGGGTCCTGATTTGTTACTCTTTCAAATTTACTCAAGTCATAATTCCTTATTCACTCCTATAAACTATTGAAATTTCCTGTACAACCCATTGAAAACCTCCATGTATGTTTAAGAAGATAAACACAAAACTGGCTTTTACTAGCTGCAGTTATATGCTCAGCTTTAAATATTTACTGAAAACATTTTTCTGAATAAGGGGAAGATATTTTGTGTCTTGTAGAATCCAGCTTTCAGAGTCTAACTGCTACAAAATGATTTTCAAGGGAGAGGTGGATGGTCATATGCTCTGTAAATCAAGTCCCTTGCTATTTTCTGTGAGATTCATGAGAAAAACCACTGGAGTCAATATTTACAGATCCTTGCTATATGGCTGGGATGGAACTGTTTATAATCCTGACCCACTAATGGTGGGGATAACTATGTGGTGACTAGAATATCTAGTCTAAGTTAGTCTAACTTCACTACGATGTCTAATGTACTTAGTGTTACCTCAGCAGTAAGTAGCCTATTTATGTACTCCCATGCCTCACTCAGCATAAACCACTAATTATAATAAATATTTAACCCAAAAGAGGCTGCAGTAGATCATAGCCCACTTTGGGAGTGATAGTTGAAAAGAAGATGCTCACCTTCTCTGAAGATGCTCCATCTCAGAAGACTATGGGTTGCTCACTTCAGCCTCAAATGTCTTGGCTTCATTGCCCATCATGTATATGGTTGACATAAAAAAATATTGATGTACTTTAAAACCAAATAAGTAACTAAATTTAAAAAAAATGACTATAATATGCCCAGAACAAAATGATTATATGGCTTCTGCAGCAAATATTTTGCAGATTTTTAAATATCAAGCAACTGATAGAATGAAGGCAAAGTAACATCAAAACAGGGCTGCAAGCTATTGCTACTGCTCCACTGGATGCACATCTGTGGAAGAGGAGGAAAAGAAGGAGGAGAAAGATAGCAAAGAGGAAGAGCTCCTGAAGGTCCAGGAAGCTGGACTCTGAAGCACAGCTCAAGAGAACAGTAGCAATAGGGAAGAGAGCCTCTTGAAATTAACCTTGAGCAGGTAATTTGAAAACAACTTGTGATTCTAAAAGCTGCTATAGTCAAGCAAGTACTAAACCACAAAAAGCTCAGCACAGATATGTCACAGCAGATAGTATTAATTTGTGTAAGTCAGGATCTACTCAGAAGTTCACTAACTCTCTGAACAGAGATGTTGAGAGAGAATTAGATTTATTTTAATGACTGTTATTTTTTTACTTCTTCAGGCTACAGAATAAAAATGATGCAAAGAGCACAATAAAAATATCAACCTTTTCCCCCTGGTATTGTTAAACAGCTGTTTGGCTTTACAGTTTTTAAGAATGTGTACTGCCGAAAAAGACACCCATTTGTGGCAACTTTGTGAGAGTGATTTTCCTTCTTAAGATCTTGTCCTACAGAATGATGCATAGAAACATGTCTTGCTCAAGGGAAGAGTAAACAAGGCATTCGATGCAAGACTGATGGAGAAGGAAATTGTTACCTAAGTAGAGGTTCCCAGTGCCTTTTTATGTCACCACCATGGGATAGACAGATATGGCATGGGATTTATAGAATACTTGTCTTTCTGGGAAGACATGTGGAATAAACTGTGGCATCTAAAGCACAAATAAATACCTGCAATATGTGTATGTAATTCACAAAAGTAACTATACAAAAAGTATTGTAAAAGGTGACAGAATTATTTCAAATGTCCTTAGTACTTTTTAAGAGGGAGATTTTCCTCAACATCATAGCCTCAGTGATAAATATTTTACAACATACCCTGCCTTGAAAAACCATCTGTACCTGGAAAGTGCTATCTGTTTGTCTTCTGTTTGAGTATTTTATGGCAATAAAGGAAGATATATATGGTCCCATACATGTCTTTCTAATTGTCCATCTTCATTTCCTAAAAGACATGCCTTAGACTCAATCTGTATATCACAAACAGAACTACAGCTTTAAATGACACAAGAAATTGAGCTCTACACACACTGCCAAATTAAAATCCGATGGTCTACTTTACAGTGGGAATCTGAAGTTCCATAGATCTGTTGCATTAAAAGCTTAAGTCAGACCTAGATATAATGAGCAACAAGAGATGCTCCTGTCCCTCAAAACACCCATGCTCTTTTCTCACCTGAAAGATACTCCATTGGTGTGTCTTCCACACAAACTGAGAAACTGCACTTCTTGGCCCACATGTGGGTGCATATTTGCAGAGGATGTGGCCGTCTGCTGGCAGGGTGGCGAGGGCTGCCTGGCTGTGCAGCTGTGGTTCTACTGTGTGGTTCCACTGTGGTTCAGCTGTGCAGCTGTGCCACTGGATGTGGCAGTGAGCTCATGGTGCCTTGGCTGGCACCCAAGGCAAGGCTACAGCTGCCTCAGTTCCTCTGCTAAAACTGCACTCACTTAACACAGTAGTTTTCAATCAATGCACTTTTTTATTTTCACTTTAGTGACACAGTGAACATTTTTAGCCTTTGAATTCAAGCAGGATTAAATAAGAGTGGACTGAAGAAGAAATGTAGAGACTTGTCCCTTAATATAGATATATCTTTTTAAAATATCCTGAAGAGTCAGAGAGAGTGAGTTCCCCTTTTTTTTTGTGAGCCCAAACATCAGAACCTGGAGGAATGGCTTTAACTTTTACTTTCTTGACATTTATAGGTTTCTCTCAGATTCTGGCTGTTATTTTAATTGTACATTCCAGTTTATTTAGCAAATTAAATATACTGAAATAAAAAGTAAGGATGTATGGACAATGATAAATGTGAGCCATGAGATTTTCTGTATAAATGTAAAATAATGACAGAGTAGAAGAACTTCATAAAAGCTGTGTTTTCCACACAGTTGTGAGACAAGGAAAACTTAAAAGAAGTTGTTTCCTGTGGCGATTGGCTTATTAGTTTTTATTAATGGATAAAATATTAATCAACAACGTGTTTTAGTCAAATCACCCTTCTATTTTTCTTGTCAATGTCTGAGTTATTATTTCATGCCTAGAAATAAACAATTAGATGATTTAGGAGCTGTATTTACTTAGATTTTTAATGGTAGATTTCAGTTGCTGTTGTATACCACCTTTTCTCTCAGAGTGACGTGATTAATGCTATCATAGGTATTGCTATGTTGAACGATGCATATCCCCTATCTTATTTGCATTTCTTATTTCAAAGTGCTTTGCCTGACTTTATCTTACATTTTATCTTACTTTTTACATGCTCTGGTTTAGGGATCATGGCAGTCTGTGCCCAATAAGTAAGAGGGCAGTAAGGCAGCATCAGCTCTCCACACTGCTACAATTGACTATACGGTTCAGGAATTCAGAAGGTTCCTTTCATGCAAAGTGTGTCCCTAAAGGCCTTCCAGAATTAAATAATATGATTCCACACATGAAAGATGACAAAAAAACTTAGATGATTAGTCAACAAGCTGAGATTTGAAAGGAAGAGCTGATACAGCAAAACTACTTCAGGGGACAGATACACCAAAGGGGAAGACCCTCTCACACAGACAGAAACCACCTAAAGAAACTAGTGGAAAAGTAGCAATGGTAAATGATAATGCTGATGAAGCAGGACAGATGCAATATTTTCAGATCCTTGTAAAAAGATTGATTAAAATTTTGCTGTCTTCCAGTATATTTCGTCCAGTGGATACATTGCTACTGATCAGCTGTGCAAACTCATCTCCTGGTGTGCATACCACAGTGCCATCGAATGGCACCACTTCGATCTTCAGATACCATGATACAGATATGGAATCCCTGCCTCACTTTAAAGGTTTGCTATTCCAAACAGTAGTTTTTAGTAATGTTTTGTCACTTTTTGAGTTTCCTGCTTCTGGTGACATCTACAGGGCTTTTGATGAGACTCATGGCTGCTGGACCATCTCAAATAAATTGAGTTTGATATAATCCCTTTTGTTTTGCTTACCTTGTCTGAAGGCAGTTTAGCTATGCTGTGCTCTGTGTGTGTATCTATGTTGTAAACTCAGCACATTTCAAAAGGACAGTTTGGCTTCCCTATATTTGGCTTGTAAAGATATTGCAAGGCAATTCAAGGTATGGTGTAGAGGACTCAAATGGGAAAGCACAGCTGGGACTATGACTAGTCTGTTTCTGCTTGTGCTTGTGGGGAGTGGAACAAACTCATGTTATTTGTCCTGACATGTTCCTGTTTTGTCTCATGTTTTATACACACAAATATAATCAATATACAGTATTGGATTCAAAACTCTTCATAAATTGTGGACTAATTGCATTGCTTTTGACCCGGAGCTCCACCTTTGGCATTGGTGTACTTATGCTCCTACAGAAAATCTCTAGATCGACATTTTGTGGAGAAAAACAAAATTCCTGTCCACAATGATGGAAAAGACATAAATTGATAATGGCACCCTTACTTTGTGGATACCTTCATGTTATCTTGAAAGGAATAAAAGCAGCTGCAGTGCTTTTATTTACAGTAGACTTGTTGATAGTGACTCTGGAGCAAGGATCTGTCAATAGGCAAAGAGCAGCAGAGCTGCAACCATGGCACTTCCTTCATTTGCAATGTCCTGTCACTACATCAGCCCACATTAAAGAAATTCACATCTAGGGAGGTTTGCCCAGTTTCTGGTCCTTTGGTGCCATATGATATGAAAAAGCTGGATCAGAAGAGACAAACTGATATATTTGTAAATGGAAAAGCAACATTTCCAGGCCTGGTTATTTATGTGAAAGGGACTACAATTCATGGTAGGTGGAGCCAGCAGCTGCCTGCAGCCAAGTTAGTTTGATGCTTCCCTTTAGACTACCACGTTTTCTGTTGTTTAGAACTGTGTCAAAACATCGATGGGTTGGTATAAACATTTCCTTGAAGAATTGTTACTTTCAGGTTCACTCTCCCTGCCCTGAAGATTTGCAAGACCAGCTTGGTTGTTTGTAAGTTCGAGATAAAATTGTTTCACCATGTTTGAAAAAAATAGCCTTCGTTTAGTTGAGAATCAGGGGAGTAATAACTTGGAAAAATACTGGAGAGTATGAGAGGAAGGGAGTTGGTATGTAAAGAGGATAAACTGACATAAAATGTGTAGAGCTGAAAGCCAGGCATCTGGAGGTGATGACACTTAGGGTGATGATACTGAGATAATTAGGAAGGGGAACACAGAGGTCTGGCACACTGGCAAACAGAAGGAAACGCAGCCCAAATTGGAGATTGGCTTGGTAGATAGGCAGAAAGATCTGAGCCCTAAAGCACTTTGTCCTCCAAAATGTAAAATTGTATCTGAAATTCTTGAGCCTTACCAGATTTCTGCTCTCAGCAGATATGTGTTGAACAATAATCAAGGCATCTTCCAGAGCACTTACTGACGTACAAGTGGCTTAGAGAATCACAGAGAGACTCTCCTTGGTAATGTCTCATGGTCCCCCATTGCACTGGTAGGTAATGAGACAGATGCATAAGTTGAAAGCTGGCTTTCTTTTTGAAAATCAGTGTTGATGTCAAGATGATGCCATATGACAAAAAAAAAGTGGTTTTATACTGCATTACAAGAAAAAGTAAATAGAAGACACACAGAAATTAGCCACGTAAAGCCAGGCACTCAAAAGTTACTTGACTGCCAAAGAAGGGATGTGCTTAAATGTCCAAAATGTAAGGATACCCTAAAAATGCCCCAAAGACAGTTCTTCATATAATATAAAAAAATCATGAAGCAAAAATCTTGCCTGTTCCAGCATTCCTTGATGAACCCTAAAGAATCAGAGAAACTTAAAGTGCCCAATGGCCCTACTCTAGGGAGGTTGAGAATTTTATTATTGAGGATCTTCTTCAGAACGGTTCTTTGACTATACAGGTTGTGTGGTGAATTACACAAGGAAGTACTAAAGGAAAAAAAAAAGATTATTTTAAAAATCAGGCAAGTAATCCAAATAATATAGTTCTCTTTTTGTCTGTCCTGGATTCTTCAGATCCAGGACACTGACTGTATGAATTCACTCACGTTTTAAACAGCTGGCTACTTCTTGTATTTTTCTCATTTTGTGACATTAAGTCTGGAACTCTGATGCTGGACTGGCAAAAATGCTGCAAGATAAGTGAAAGAGAGCAGCAATTCTGACAGCATAAAGGGATGCTCCATGCCATAGTTCCCAAAACATTAAGTTGTGGATATCTCAAATTGGCCATTCAAGCTAAGGAATTTTTTTCAGCTTTAGTCTTTGTGCTTTATTTCCCTATACAACTCATATGGAAATACATTCTCTTCTTGCAGAGGTTTTGTAGAAATAAGATAGTAAATATTTGTGATGATGCAAATAGACTTATAGGAAAACTCAGGAGGAAGTTAATAATTCTGTCTTCATATCTGGATCTGAATAGTGTGCAGTAAATGAGGCCTGAAGCCACCAATGGAACAATAAGACCAAAAACTGTACTCGATCACTGCTCATTGAGTATCTGTACATCCTGTGTATGGAATGAGGCACAGAACCCATGTAAAAAATATGACGACAACTGTAATCAAAGCCTTTTTCATAAGCTACCAAAGAAAGCTGAATTAACCTGGTGTGCATTGCTTTAATAATTCTAGTTTTTCTCATATTCAAGATTTTATCTATTCAACAGGAACATTCTGTTACCATCATTGTATGTATATGCTAAACAAAAACCCCAAAACTATCCAATCCAATCTGAGATACACCACAGAAGATGATTGTACACTCTTGGTGATTTAATCGATTTATATTAGGAAAACAAAAAAATTTATTCTTGTGAAAGGATGGCTAAGGATATGTCTAAAATTTTTAGAAAGGCAAATAGTTCTGATATCAGGGTTGGGAGATGAATAAAATTTAGTAAGACGCATGCTGCTTTTTCCTTTCCTAAGGAAAAAAATCAAGCCTTAATCCTACAACTGTATATTAAATCATTTATTCACAGTGACAGGTAGGAGAACACAGATACAGTAATCTACCAGTCTAGTATCTGGTATACATTGGGAGTATGAAATAGATCTCAGCAGGCTGAATGCTGTGCACCCACGCAACGTACAATGCTTTGATTACAGCAGGTAGGTGGTTTGGGGAAACGTGGTTTTCAGATATGCAGGAGTCCAGCGTAATATGTGGTATTATTTGCAGAATTTTGCTGGGACACATCTGGTAATTTTAGGCTTGGTATAATGTCTGATTGGCTTGCCTTTTGTGCCACTGAGAATATAGACTCCTTAGAAGAATTATGTCTTCTCTGCAAAATTTTTATGGAGAATCCATTTTAAAGGAAATAAGTTAATCCAAGCCGATTACTTTAGACACACTCTATTTCTGTAAAGCAGATGAAGGCAATTTGCCTGTTCACATTAACATTATAGAACACCTATAGAACAAAAGTCACTCCTAAGGGTTTGTAATCTCACAACTACCCTCAATACAAACCACAAGATTTTCAGTATCTTGAACAGGCAACTGCATATTAAGAGAATTTAGATTGAATGTAAGTGATAAAATTCTTCAGAACTAACAGTGTCATCCAGCAGACTGGTCTTCCCCTTGCTGGGTCATACCTTGCTGCTTTCAGGTATTTGTGAGTCCTTCTGGATGGTATACTCATTATACCTTACCTTTATGTAGCACATATTTAAAAATGCTGTGTCACTTATGATGAAAACCATAGCCACTGCATTATAAGTGGCAAGAAACCCTGCCAAGGAGTGCCTGCAAATGACTTGGTGACAGCAGAGAAAGCTGAACCCTTGTAGAATCATCCCCCAGTGTTACCAGCTGGTGGCCCATACTACTATTTCCATGAAACCTTCCCCATATGGATTTACTTTGAGTGGGTAGTGACACCTCTGTTCCTGTCATCCTAAGGCATGGAGGGCAGGCTAGACTGGATTTCCATAATTCTAGTCCACAACTGTCATATCAGCATTCTCTACAGTTGGCCTTATGCCCTTAAAAACAAAAAAAAGAAAAAAAAAAAATAAGAAAAAGATAGGCAAATCTGTTTCCCTGCACAACAGATCTTTCAAAGCAGCCTTTCTTTTAGGTTGATTATGTCTTTCAGCTAGAGGGGAATCTTCTGTGGTATGTTGGGCCTGATGGCCTAGACACTGGGACCTTTATTTGGCTCTGACTTGCAACTGCCATCCCTCACATTTAGAAGAGGAAAGGTTTAGAGTCCTTTTTGAAGATGCAAATAAGCAAGATAAACATGCATGTGTACAAGACATCCATCTGTTTGTTCAAGCTACTTTGGTCACAAGTTATGTTAGTTTTCACTGGCTTAAGGGGTAGTAGATGGCTTTGCATTTTCTTCAACAGATTTTTCAGGAGGTTTTGGTTGTGCCAGCTTTGATGTCTGTTGGGACTGACAAAGGTTTTGCCCAGTATTCTAAAAATCCAAAATTGGGAAGAATTGGTTCAGGTAAATTTCAGTTGTCTTGCTGCTGGAAAAATGAGGTGCATGGTGTGCTCTCAGATTTGGCTTCCTTATGATAGCAAGTTATTAATTATTAATTGTTCATAAGATAAGCTGTTCTCTTTTCCTTTAAGGAGTAACCAAGTAATGTGGTTGACTTTTAAAGTATCATTAGATTGTTGATTAACATCATGTTGTGATTAGTATGGCATTTCACACCTTTCCCAGAGCTACTGTCTCAGATTGTCAGCAGATGTCATTAAACCTGCTTACAAGTCTTACTTGAAAGATTACTTTTGTTGTATTTTTGCAAAGGTTGGCAACTTTCAAAATTAAATACAAATGAAAATTTAGCATGAATGTACCATCCCGCTCCTGGCTCCTCTGAGCTTGTGGAGTCCAGATTCCCCTGTTATTTTCTAGGGAGGGGTGCTATGCATGCTGGGGAGTATTTCTTCTGAAAGTTCAGCATAGCACACCTCTAACAGATGGGTCATGCTTGTTGGAAACTTTTTTTCTGAACTAAAAATAGTCATAATTTCCTATGATGAAATATGTGAAAGGGTGCATACCAAGACATACAGCTCTGGCCAAAGGTTGGGAAAAAAAGAATTACCTCTTTCTGGCCAAAGAAAGGAGTATAGCTACTTCTCTTGTAAATAGCACCGTGCATCAGGGAAATGCTGAGTCAGCTGCAAAGACTTAATCAGCCTTTCACCATCTTGGCTCAGGAAAAATGAAATTGTGGGAGGGGAATTGTGGTGGGATTCCATAACAAAAAATTATTCTAGAAAACTTCTACAATTTAAAGTGGAAAGAAATTTATTCCTCTTTCTCTCCAGATGTAGACTAGAGAGAACCTCCCTAATTTCTCTGACCTCAAATTTGATTAAAACAAGCATTTTAAGAGTGTTTCACACCCACTGGCTCCTCTGGGCATTTGAAAATCTGGTCATTTTATGTGGGTGTTTGAATAGGTTCCAACCTCATTCAAATATCTGACCCTGTACATCTCTACTTTCATCCTATATATTTAGTTTGACATTCTCTGCCTTCAGTTCTCTATGCTTCAAAAAACAGCTAAAAATCTCCAATAAGCACAAAACATACAAATTTCTTTTGTGTTCTAGGTTCTTTTAATGAGAGGAACTAAACAAAAATTTAAAGATTCAGAACCTCAAATGTAAGGCGTGGATAAACATCTCCAAGCCAAGGGAGAAATAATTTAAAATTGAGGTACCTTAATTGACTCGAATGGGCCTGGGCTAATTTACATCATCTGAGGCTCTGACTTGAAAAGATTACATGTCTTATCTGAAATTTGTCAGGATTGGAAATGCTGGAGTAGAAATCTTACAAGCAACAGCATCATCATTATGTGATTACCTCTCTCCTCAAGCCGTGCTCTTCTAAAGAAAAATCTGCATTCCAGGACTGGGTAATACCTCTGACAGCTTCCCCCATTCACATCACCAAGAGCTGCAGCTGGGCTGGGTATAACAAGAATCCTTGTGATATCCCGCCCCAGTAAATTCCCTGCTGCATGTAGCCAAATGCCAGCCTCTCCCAGAATATTAAATCCACTGAAGCAGAACCTTGCAACAATTTATAGCAAGTTTCTAGGTGCTTAGTAGCCATAGTGCTTTTCTTGTTTATGGTCCATAGTTTCCTCAGCCATACTCTGTAATTTCCTTACTAAGGTCTTACTTTCAGGTCTGCATATATTTACATGTTTTACTCTGTAAGCTTTTAAGCAGCAAATTATACAAAATAGAGGTGAGACCTCTGCTAGTTGAGTCTTCCTTTTATTGTTCCATTGTAGTTGTGTCTGGAAAATAAATAAGTTAAGAACTTGAACTGACATAAAATAAATGACAGTTCAGGTTCTATAGGTTCACGTTTATGACATGATTGGCCCACAGCCATTGCAGCTATTTTGTAGTCTACAAGATGTCCTTCATTTGCTCTTCCACCAATATGATAACAAGCACATATAATCTTTGCATACACTCCTAACAGGCTTCTAGCCTCTTCTTCTACCTGATTTTATATATTCAGCATTTACACTGTTCTTCACAGAACTCTCTCACCTCCCCTAAATAATCTTTACATTTTCATCTATATTGTTCTCATCTTTCAACCAAGTTGAAAGTTAGACAAATATAAAGAGAAAAGCAAGAAAATATGATAAATGAAGACACTTGTGAAATCACAGAATTAGCAAAGACTTGCATTCATAAAAAGGGAGGAATTTTTCTTCCAACAATACACAAATTATGATAATCCAAGCACAGCTACCCTACATATTTTCTGATTCGTAAAAACACCCTCTTCTAATTCCTTTTGAAAGCAACTATGCCAAAAAGCCATATAATGATAGTAGCAATAGTGGGACTTTGAGTGCATCCCTTATATCTCTCATCTGCTTTTGACATATTGGTCATGAGATTTTTTTCTCTCTTTTTTATAGACCTCACAGAAATAGCCTTAGTGTCAGTGACATGACTCCATTTCTTCCTCACTGAGCATATATTGGAGCATGTATTAGAGCCTAATGAAGAAATGTTATTGTTTTCTTCCTTCAAGGCATGTCCTATAGACTTCCAAGTGCTCTCATTTTGTTTACGCTCTTTCTAGGAAGTACAAACAGCTGAAATTTCAGCGTGGTAATGGCTCCATATTTACAGCTCTATTGCACCTGACCTTGCTAGGGCTACAAAATGTGCAAGCAGCTTTTGTAAAAAGGGAATGTGAATAAGAGCTGGCTGGAGTTCAGTAGAAAGAGACTGAGACAAGATCAACCAAATGAGAAAGTAATAGCAATTTTATGATGAGAAGGATCATCTCTTTATCAGCTTACATGGTAACATGGTTGTTGAAATCTTGGTAGCTGATCCATTGTCAAATATCCTTGTCCAGATATTCTTTATTTCTCTGCCTTGTCTGAGCAATGACATTCATTTATTTCTAGTGCAGATATGACTACTTCATGTTTTTCCTGGTTTCTCTAGTGTGTCATATATTGAGCTGCTATTTATCTTAACTTGAAACAGCAAAATATTGTAGCTCACACCTAGAATACCTCTGAGAGCAACCTTTTGCCTAATTTTCTCTGAGCGACAGTGGCTTCCTAGTTTCTAGCTAGAACTTCAACATCAGTTTTGATCTATGGGATGATGTAGTCAGAGATGGAATGAAGTGTCAATATCCCACTGCTTTAACATTTTTTCTAAACTTCTTTCAATTCCTCTGAAAAATCTTAACCAGAAGAACTTAAACAGAGACCAGGCAATACGGTTTAACATTCAGGATAGATAGTAACTATTTTTTTCCTACAGTAATCTTGGCAAACTGAGAATGGGGCTTGTAGCGTTACCATCAGTTACTGATAACCTACTTTCTTTTTCTGAAAACTCTCAAGTACTTAGAATTGTATCTCCATGCAGAAATTTAGGAGGGTAAAAGTTATTTTGCTTTTTTGATTAAAAATTGAATTTCCTTTGTATTGATGTAAATGCAGGAAACATAATAGCAAATTAGGTTTTGTTCTTCCCATCTGCATTCAAAATTAATATTTAGTGCAAATTTTCTACTTCATTTTCAGATAATCAAAATACACAAAGCTAGTAAGATTACCTCACCACTTCTCTCAAATAAATTTTTGTGATTATGTGAGAAATAAATCTATATTAACCCTCAAAAACTACCATTCTTAGGTGAATGGCATCAGAAATTTGAGCATTCACATGGTAGCATTATGATTGGCCTGAAAGCACGTAACCAGAATATGCTGAGCTTTTGAGGCAGTTCAGGTAGCTGATTGCTTTAAACTTTCATAGTGCACAGAAGCCGGTAAGGTAGGTTTCATGGAATCATATCAAGATATTTATGGAATCATATCAACAGCCATAATGAGCATTGGCAACTGGCAAGCATGCTGCCTTTGGGCTGTAATCCAGAGAGCACGTCATTTCAGTAAGCAAGAAGGGGGATTGCTCTTTGGTGTCCAAGTGAAAAACAAATGGGGATGAAGAGGTGTCTGGATGAGATACATCTAATTATGCAGTATATGTCTTGGGCAATAGAGATATGATAGCTAGAGAAAGTGAGAGAGACAGATAGACGCACATACAGATAGGGTACCAAAGAAGAGATCAGACTCTAGAAACACCATATTAATCTTCAGGGCTAAATTTTATTTTCTTGAAGCTGGACAGATTGTTTAGAGGTAGCTATAGTTTTACTCAGCATTAAAAGCTTGAGATTTTAACTCCACAAAAGTCAGGAAAATTTTGACTTAGAAGCAGATGTAGTGAGGAAATTCCAAGTCAAGTAATGATTCCACCTTTCAAAACGGTGGGAGTGAAAAAAGATAAAAAACTGCTGGAAATTTTTATAATTGTTTCAAAATAATGTAGAACATTTAAAATTATCATTAAAAGAAAGCAAGTCACTCCCACACAAAACAGGAAGCTGTTTCTATAATGACTCTTAAAATGTCAAAATTTAGCTTTTTGCTTGGAAATGACTATCTCTAAAACCTTGCACCATGGGTTCCCAGTCAAAGAGATGAACTCTCAAGGATACTTTTTATTTTACGAAGTGCTGTTTAGTCTATCACTTATAAGTTGATCACTCAGCGTCTCTAAATAATATACTTTATTCCTTTACTGAGTAGGCTTAGTACTTACAGTGGCATAGATATCTGAACTAGTTAAGTTATGGCAGCTGTGGATAACAATTCTCAGGATTTTCTGACTCTAATGTAAGTATATAAATAAAATTTGCATTTGAACAAGGCCCTCCCTTTTCCCTCCTCTAGAGTAAATTTAAAGGATCATGATGACATAAAATAGGAATGTATTCTGGGGTAAGTGTAAAATGGACAAGTCAGCTCACAATACGGATTCACAAGCATTGATGAAGGCTGTGAGGTCGACTTTATAAAACACATCTGACAGTCCCTTAATGACAGACTCCAATGTAGATTTTGGCTTCAGCTTTTTAGATAGAGATGCTCTACAAGGATTCCCTTGTTGTTTCCCATCAGGAGACAGACAATTTTTGGATCAACTTTGCAGTAACAAAAAGAAAATTTCTCATTGGGCTCATGGTGATTTTAAAAAGTATTTTATGACTATTGCAATGATTTTCAAGTACTCTTTGAGGTATTCTTTTCTGTTGCTTTTAGAGCAACTCATGAATCAATACAAATAAAATATAGTAGATCATATAATGGGAAAAAGATTATGTGATAATTTTTTCATATTAATATATGAAGACATGAAATGGATGCTCAGAAATTATAAGGGCTTTGAAGTCACTGAAGGCAAAAGTTATTTGTTTTTCAAAGATTATATGAGTGTTTAAGTACAAGCTTTCACAGTCAACATACCTTAATACTTCAACTGGAAATATTTCACATTTTTAAAAGATGAAAGTGTAATATACTCAGACTGTTTCAGTCAGCATATTTTAAAACACAATACAGAAAATTTCCCTTTTTTTTTTACAAGATTGCAAGGTGTATTGCACATGCTTCCTCTCTAATTTGATTTAAAAGTAGGAAAAAGAACTCATTTGAGTCAGTGAATTTTCAGACATCATTTAATTAGTACAACGTGTTGCCATTTGAGTAACAGTCTAAATGCCAAGCAGGACAAAACTGACAGCAATTCCAGTAAAAGCCAAAACACTAGCCAAAATATTCTTGTCCTTTGCAACTTATAGTCCATTCTTTAGAATACCTGAATAAAGAATATGATGTATGGAACAGAACCAGTTTTGTCCTAGAGCACATTCTTGCCTTTTGATATTAAAAATAAAAAGTCTTTGCAAAATACATTTGTGCAGGGTTGTTTCCTGCCCAATAGTGAAGCCCTATATGAAGGCACTTTCTATTTTGCAGAATTTATATATGCGTCTTTTCAAATTCATATGTTGAACTATAGCAGATAAAATAGCCTAAATATTTGTTAAGAAGATGCATTTCTGGTAAAAATTACAGTCTCACTTTATACAAATTTAATTTTACTAGAAGGATTTGTTTACAGTGCTGTATTATTTAAACTCACCATCAGTCTCATTACATTATAACCAACTCTATTTTTTTTCATTGACATTCCCCTGGCTATAGAAAACTGTCCTCTTGGATAGTTTTATCCAGCTACAGTGTAAAGATTGCTAGAGACTTAGTGGGAATCCAATCAAATCCCAGATGTGTGTCCAACATTAATCTAAGGTGCAAAAGATTAGTTCATTCAGCTAAATCCTCTGGGATGTTGATTGTGTCTTAGCATGTGTTTGCACAGAACCCAGCACAAAATGTCATGACTGGAGTCTTTGTGTGATGAAAACTGAATAAGCGCTCAATCAAGACTTCGCTTCTGAAACTTCACCCTACAGACAAAAACCACTTTGTGGTCTGTTTGCTGTCTCCTCTGCTCCTGGCACTTGGGTCCTATATTATGGACTGTAAGACTTAAAATAATGAATTATTTCACATTTTGTACTCCTGACAAATAGCTGTCTCGAAGTCTTCAATGCTGGTATATTAAGGAAAACTAAAATTTTGGGTGGATAAACCACCAGTTTTTGTCATTGTATATTTATAATAAAATATCTTCTGTCACATTAGATTTAGGCTCCATTCCTATCTAAAGATGTTGAAAAATAAGGTGCTATGTCTTTGGTTAAATTTTAACAAGTAAAAATGAATTATTTTCTTAATTTATTTTATAGAAACTGACGAAAATTTGTTAACTAAAACAGATTTCTAATAACGCAGGCTCTTTATTAACCTCTATCTGTTGAAATTCCTACTTCATATCCTTGTTCGAGCAATTTGTAGGCTGAATTCTTACAAGAAGTTAAAAAATATATAAAAAGACGTGGTCTTTTTCTGTTTATTTTGGAGAGAGTGAAATGCTGTTTCTTAAAGTTGCATTGAAAATCAGATAAAAACAATTTTTATCTTTATGTGTCTTTGGGAAAAAAAAAAATTCTACCTCAAGAAATTTCTTTAACAAAGAGAACATTATTTCAGACTCTAACATTTCTGTCTGCCTATTATCATTAGTCATAAGCTAAGCCCTGCACTAAATGTCTAGTGAGCACAGATAATGTTCATTTTGTCTGGAAGACAGGTTGCCGCCTGTCAAGGAGAGATGGAATAAATGACAGGTTTGGACTCTGTGCCTTGCAGGCGTATTAGGCTAAGAAATCGCCAACATGATGAAAAATTATTTTGTCAAAAATTTGTAGGTCACCCATCATTGTCTAATGTATTCTGTGATTAATTGCTAGCATAGATCAGCATTATGTCTTTCCAGTGAATCGCTTAATTGTTGCCTGCTTCATGCTCTTAATGTAATGACGAGGCATCTGGTCCTTTCACATGTGCTTTTAAACGCCAGCTTTTGCATCCAGGTTACGGGAACTGTAACATTAAACTTATAGAACTAGTTGAAATTAAAACTTCCGGAAATCTGTCTATTCTATCTCTTTTTTTTTTTCCTTTTTTTTTTTTTTTTTATGGCTCTGTGCATGGTAGGCTGAGTGTTAGTGTTAATGTATGTAGATTTTATTTCTGATGAGTGATTATTTGACTGCTCATTTTACGAAGATTTATGATGTGCTTTCTATCTCCTGACTGCAGTGCTACTCTTATCTTTAATAAAAGAGATGAGGACATTAATCAGCCTTTGTCAGGAGTCCTGACTAAGACATTAAATGTACTGTATGGGATAGGTAAACACGCTCCAGATCCTTCTCTACTTCAGTAGATCAGGCAAAAAAACACTCATTATATTTATCATAATTTCACATCTGCTGTTTTTGAAGCAATGTACCATGAGGCCATAAACTGTATTACAACTGTGCATAAATTCAACTGATTTGTGGCTGGAGTAACTAATTCCTAAAGTACATTTTAGAAAAACAAGCAGTGAGCCCTGAAATTGCAATTCCATAAAGGCACTAAATTACTGACTGCAGAATCAAGAATTTGCTTGATGTGATTCTGCAGTGACCATTTTATAAAAAGTGACAGTGTGCCTGTGATTGAGTCAATAAAATAAGGACGAGTGAGCCGTATACTCAAACAAGATTAAAGAGAAACAGAATGACAGAGGACAGACACATGGGATATAAATAGAGAAAAGTGTAACATTCCCCCCTCCAAAAATGGCTTTATGATGTAGCTATTAATAACAAGGATGTTAATTTATGAGTAATCATTTAACTATATGAGAAAAATACAGATGCTTTTACCCAAGTTTTCATCAGATATTGTGTATTCCGTAAACAAGGATGTATGTTTTTATGGCAAAAGGGTTGTAGTTCTTAACTTAAAATACTGTGTATATCTTAGATGACTGTATTGTCTCATCTCAAAACCGTAAATAGTTCAAGCAAAATCAGTGTTACTATACCAGATTTTAACTGAGATAATCAGAAGAGCAGTCAGGACAGAACTTTTAAACTGGATCTTTCTTAAATGGAAAAGAATATATTGTTAGGGAGACCTGGGATGTGATATTACATCAACAGCTAAATGGATTCGATTTTCCTGCTTATATTTTGAAGCAAAACAGTAGCGTGAACAGCAAGATTACGTTTGCCTCATGCCAGACCCATGCTTTACATCTCTCTCCTGGTGGCAAAGCAAAGAGAGGTCACAGACTCCAGAGATGCCAAGCTGTGGGATGTGCTGTTCCATCAATTTTTATGTTTATTTTTGGTTGTGCCGCACTGAAAAGTATCACAATTTCAGTAAATGTTGATACAAAATGGTATTTTCCATTCAGTGATATCCAAAATTTGACACATAACGCTCATAAGCAAAAAAACTATTTCTTTTGGAGTATTAAAACATGAAAAGTGCTTCTGACCTCCAGAAGAGCTAGCCTTCAGTTATGTTATGCACTGCTCTCATCCTCTACGTAGATGTGTAAAAATACAAAACAAAACTGCATTACGAGATACTTTTAAACATTCTTCTCTCAGACGTTAACAGCTCTCCATAGTGTGTCAGCAGCCCTTGGTGTGAGTTGGTGGGAATATACATTATGTTCACTTTGGAAAATGAGAGTAATACAATACCCTCTGGTGTTGTTAATAAATAAGTGTATAGCTTAGTTTTAGTACTGTTCTTGACCGCAGTCTGCTAAGCTTGGTCCGCTCTTGTGGTTATAAATCTGTGGGGATTATGCTGAATATCTTTGTGCTCTGTCCATGAGACCAAGACAGAAAAGTGTTTGCTTGGTGCCAACGCATAGTTTCTATCTAATAGCATCAATCTGTGCATCACTGAGCGTTTCTTTTCCTGACCTTATTACTTTACTGGAATTAAGCTTGAAACAATCTGATGTCAGCTACTGTATATCTACTTTTATTGCTAGCCTTGCTGGGGCTCTCCATATTGCTAGCACTGCATCTCATTTCAGATAGGTTGAACCACATATATATTCTGCAGTTTATTGAAAGCCTGATAGATTGTTTTCTGCATTCCACAATGGCAGGACAGTCTTTTTCATGAATGTTGGAGAATAAATGTAAATTCCCGTACATATAGCTGACCAAAATTAATAGTTTTTTGGTTTTTTGGTTTTTTTCTTGGTGGTATGAATAAATCCAACATATCACTAGATATTAGTAAGAATAATGCCAGTGTAGCTGCCTCTGGTTTAGCTTTTCTGATACAATGGCAATTTCAAAGGTGTTTGAAGAATCTGTAAAAGTTGATTATTATGATATTCAAAAATATTTGCTCAGACAACAAAGCTACATCAGAATGAATTGCAAGGATTGAAAAAATGCAAACTACCTTCAAATCTTGGCAAGCTTTTCTTTTCTTTCTCTCCCCATTACCATATAAACTTAACAGCTTCCCACAGAATTCCACTGCAGTCAGATATAATTCAATGATATAGAAATCGCTCTATAGCTCCATTAAAACACAAACAAAATTATTCTTAGGACAATGTCTAGGGATTAATATTTTTAGAAGCTATCCAATATTTACATAACTTTTCCTCATGTTGACTCTGATTTTGCTCTTTGAAAAATAGTCAAGACTCAGGCAGCATGAGAGAAGAAGTTTTTTCCCTAGAAATCCCCTATTCCCTATCCTTGTTGTTGCAAACACCTGACCCACACAGAGCAGGTTGGTCTGAAAGATGGCTGATGAATCAAGGGAAAACATCCCTTCAACCGCAGAAGATACTTGTTGATCAGTCACAAGTGATTCAAACCTAGGCTGATTTGCTACTTATTACCCTGTAGATGATTAACCAAACCGCCTTGAATGGTGTCCTGGCTCACCAGGATTGTCTATTGACTTCTACTGATATGGTGCCTTCCAATGCCACATTAGGTTCCCAATCTGTTCCTAGTAAGAGAGACATCGTTTAAGAGGATAGAGACTTCAGAAATAGTGCCAAATCTGCTGCTCAGGTCGACACAAGGTAGCAGCTTGGGAACTGTCGGGGTGTGCTGGGACTCCACCCGTGCGCTCACTGCACGCAGGCAGCTCTGATAGCGGCATGGCTGGGAACTGGGTCAGGACCTTGCTTAAATGAGGGCAGGGGAAGATCCCAGCTATAAAAAAAGGCTGCTGTTCACTTGTTTGTGCAGCCAAGAGCATCTCATTGCTGAAAAGATCCACCCACACTCTATTCAAACACACCCACCTCCTCTCTCATGAGACTTTCATGGTAGCAAAGCCAGGAAGTGTCGGGGGTCAGGAGAGGTGTGAACACACGCTGAGCAAACTGTGTTTGATGCAACATATACTATCCCTGCCTGCTGAGACAGCACAAACACCTGCTCTGGAGGGCAATTCCTTTACTTAGCTACTTAAGCACTGTTTGACCCTCTGCAGGACTTTTCTTATCTTGATATGTATGGAGAAATAAAAAAGAACAGTGTTTTCAAAAGGATGCTTTCTGTAGTTTTGTCATTCTGCAAAAGCTTTTTTTCCTGTTTCCTTATACACCTAATTCTTCATTCTGCTCCCAAGGGAGAAGGATAGTTGAATGCAAAAGAAGTGTTTACTGACAAAAATAAACAAAACATACTTATTCACATGAAATTATGCAATTTCTGGAATACTGTGTTGTGTATCAGCAAAAGACATGCCTCAGATTTTTAAGTCTGTACTTCAAGTGCAAAAAAGGTCTAGGAATATTCTGAAAGGTGCTCCCCCTGCCCCTCTGTATTTGCCTTTATTTACTTTTATTTCTCTCCAAATGCAACAGAACATTACTTTTCAATATGCTTGGAAAACTGGCATGATATGAAAAGGGAAAGAGAATGTAAAGGCATCTGATTGTCAGAGGAGATGGACATGTTTGAAGCAAGGGGCAATTGAACTCTATAGAGAGTATTTCTTTCAGCCTTTTATGCTGCTCTTCTTGAAGCCCTTAGCCAGAGTAAAATTAAGTTTAAGGAATTAAGAGGCTACATAAGACACCACTTACTGGTAGATGATGAATCCACACGAAGCCTTGTCCCAAACCAGCTCTGTTATCTGTCTCTTTTACCTTTGACATCTGCATCTGCAGAAAGAGAGAATTTATGGAGGTTAGAATATAGATATTCCCTCACATAATGACTATATACGACTGTAAAAGTCCACCTGAGGATTTATCTACTACTTCTGGATAATTATTTTTGGTAATCATCCATAAGAACACAATAACTTTTTAACATCAATATAGGATATAGATTTCTATTCAGTTCAACATGCTCAAGCACCTGCTAAGTGAAATTAATTTGACTACTCTCAGTCATTTATTAGATTTACCTCATGCCTAATCTATTTAAGGATAAAAATTTGGTGAATGTTGTTATTGACATTTAAATATCTGTATGTATGTGACTTAAAAGGAGACTGAGTGATAATGTCCTCTGAATTAAACGAATTTATCCACCACCAGCTGTATTTTGGACAATCTGAACATCATCACATGCATAGAGCCACTGGAAAAAAGGCAGAAGCAGCAGTAAAATATTGAGTTCTTCATACGACAACACTTTAAAAGCAGTTGCAGGGTCTTCTTGAAATTTTTATTATATCTTCAGCTTATCCCATTTATTGAAAGACTGTGAGACTGAAAGCCTGAAGATTTAAAGAGTTATTAATTAATATGTTGTATCAGTAGCTGCTGTGAAATGGAATGCAGCATATTCATAATTGTAAATAGCTGATATAATTTATAGCATAACGTTAGGTATTTGGGTATTTCTGTCATACTGTTACTGTTCTTTGCTGTGCTGACTGCAAAATATAATAACTTCTAAGCAGTGTGTAAAACAAAGTGCTCAATTCACTTTATTAAAATATCCAATAATAATTGATTTAAAGGCAATAAAATGTGTTCATTAGAGGGTTTATATTCAAGAAATATTGAAAGTATACCTAAAGCTGTCACTTTTATTGTGAATGAACAGGATAATATAATTTGAAAAGAGTGTGATCATACTAAAGATTTGTCCTGCAGCATTATCTGATAGCTCGTAAAGTGCTGAAATTTAATATGATGCTTTCAGTCAGTTTAATTGAAATTTAATTGCCACTTTGGGCAGAAGGTTTAGATCTGATCAATAAAATATTAAAGATTTTGTGCTTTCACTTGGAACGATTTCTTAGCCAATGCATCAAGTTTAACCCATGTTTCAGGAAATATTTGTTTGTTATAATTCACATAATGTTCAATATCACTTGCTAATCTGAATGTGTTAACACACAGCACAGATAAATAGTGGAAATAATAAAGCTATAGTTGATCCATTTAATTACAACAAGATGAAAGAAATAACGGTCACCTTCAGATTCATGAGAAAGGCATTAATGTAAAAGAGCTATAAATATTTTGAAATGTCAAACCTCAGAAAGACAGAGTCCAACACGAGCCTAGCTGTAAATCAGGCACATGGAAGGACCTTGAAAAAAAGATGGTTCTTTGGTATTTTAGAAATAATTACTAATACAAAAAGGGTAATGATGAACCTATAAATTACATTAAAAAGGGCCATTAGAGGAGGATTAGTTTATAAAGCTGAGAGATGGTTCCTGAAAATTATCCTGGTAGTTATTTCTTCTTTGCCTTTCATATTATTCACGAACCCCAAAATTATCTGATTAATGATAAACTAATTGATTGCTACTTTGCAATTCAAATACAGTAGCCAACTTTGAGCCTCCCTTTACTGTAATCTATACTGTCTTCATTTATATTCTTTTTTTTTCTCTGTCTGTCAGCGTAAAGGGGATTATTGCACTTTGTTCTCTATAACCTGTAGAGGCAATTTCAGTCTAAGTAGCACTGCTACAAAGTTCATCTGTGCAATTGGCTCAGGCCCCTGGAAGCCAGTTCTACATGCCTGCAGGGAGCCTGGTGCCTCTGCTCCTCCATCCTTTGCCCAACTAGGTACCCCTACAGGACCTTGGGGAGAGCGGACAGAGCTAGGGGTGACTGAAATGCCACTCTTTTAATTTCTCTGAGGTCTTCAAAAATGCTCTTTAACCTAAAGTCCACAGAGCATTTTATCAGGAGTGCAGTTTCCTGCTCAAGACGATACCATATTCAGTGGCTAGCATCTATAAGAGTTTTCATCCTTTCAAATAATAAGCACTTCTTGAAATAGCCATGTCTGAGCTCAGCTCTGATGTGCCAGAAGTTGAGTAAGAGGCAGGCCAAAGATCCGAGAAACAGAAAACTCTCTCATAGGCATATAATATATGCTATGATGGCAATTTCATTGCAAGTTGCTGCTTATTTGAATAAACTGTAATTCGCAGAATGTTATTTTTTACTTAAGATTGATTCAGATGTGCATGGGGCAGAGGACAGCACTTGACACCACGGAAAACAGCTGATTTATAATGTTGCTGGTGACAGAAGCACAGCAGGATCACCTTTTCGACCTGAAATCAATGGCATCTGTAGCGCTCTCTGCCAAGGATCACAAGAAAAAATGAAAAAGTATAGTCATTTCCACTTCCTATCTCACAGCACTCAACCATTATCTGGAGAATTGATGAAATAGCCAATTCAAAGCCCTCTGAAGACTGCATTGGTCTGTTTTCCCTTCATTTCCAAATGCCGCTCCTTGAAGTTCATTAACTTCTGCTGGCTGTGGCATGTCTCTACCATTGTGAGGGGCAGTGTGAGCACTGAGTGCTGGGGGTATTTTAGGTCTTTGGGAGCTTGATTAGCAAGCAAAACCGAATACCAACTAATCTGACAATTAATACAATCCATAGCCACATGCCTGCTAAAAGGGAATATTTTTGCCTTCAAACAGAATTTCAGGCCACTTGTTATAAAATTAGCAATTTAAGCTCAAAAACTTTAATAACACCAGAGGCAAGAATTTTGGGAGACCAAAATGGATGGATGGTTAGAATTTGGAAGTAAAAAACAGGAACAACATCATACTTCTAACCTTGCTGGGCCATTTCCTCTATGCAGTTCTCCATCTGCAGGATAGGAAGATGATACCTCTTCACCAACCCACCTGTCTGTCTAATTGTGATTGCTGGAAGACTGAATAAAATCATATTCTCACAGACTGTGCAAGATGTTAGGTATTGCTTTTGTGGTAGAATTTTAAGAATATTTAGTTTTCAATTTTCCAAACTTTTCTTCAGGTTCTCCAGGATGCATTAGTCTGGAAATATTTATTTGGAATATATAGTTCCTTTCCAAGGCCACTGAAGAGCACTGAAGATGGGGAGAAGGAAGGAGTAATTCCATGTGCTGTAAATTGGACCTTGCCATTAGAGGTCTAAGCAGCAAAACTGACACCTCCTTACCAAAGTAGCAAGACAATGCAAGTTCCTTTTCTATAGTACTGAGAAAAAACATGTTTAAAATGCATGATAGATTTGTCTTTTCAAAACACCAAATTTCTTTCTCAGTTCACTCTAAGTAATTTTAATTTCATTTTAAAAATACAAATAGTTTACTTAAATCTCTCTTGATCAAAATTCAAACATAATCCCCCCAAAACCTAACTACAGAATCTCCAAAATTTGCCAACGACCAGGTATGGATTTGGTTTGGATTACTAAAAAGATAAAAGCTGACTCTGACATTCTCTTCAGATAATTATTTGGTTTTGGATTTTCAACCTCCCAAAATGCTTGCATTAACACTAGTGTTGTTTCTTTACCCTTTCTAATAAGACCTCTGTTTTGGCTTGAATTTTATTTAGTCTCTTTTTCAGATTAAATAACCATCCTTAATGGATTTAAATCCTGTCCCTTGTAAACAACATTTTCATATACAGTCAAGTAGCATATTTTAAACAAAAACGATTCCTTCATTTGATCCTTAACTTCCTCAAATTCTCAATTCAAGGGTATATTTGTCATCTGGAAGATACTAAAATTGCTGTCACCTTTCCTCTGCATTGACAGTAGAGGATTAAAATGGTTGCACTGAAGCGTCTTGTATTTTCTCTTCTTCTAATTTATCACAACCAGATATTCCATAGGAAGTTAAGGTGGAGGGAGAGAGGGGAGGAAAGATGCCCAGCTGACAGACAGCAGCTCTACCTTGCAGAAGATTCATTCCACTGCACATTTTGAATCTGCTGACAAGAAACTTGCAGCACAAGTAATCAGAGCCTTCACAAGATTGATTTTGTCCCCTGCTGGTATATGGCATATAGGGGAAAAAGGTTCTCATCTCTCAGTCTAATCTTAACTATTTAGAAGCCATTACCACAGGATTACAAATCATCTCAATACCTTTCTTGTGTTACTTAGTTATTTATTAGGAAGGCCAGCAAATTAGTCAGGTAACATTATATAGTGTTCTAGTCCTGAAGCTCTTATTCAGAGTGCTGCTGGATTATTCCCTTAATTTACAGATGCTAGTAATTCTATGAAGTTCTGTAAACAATACTGCATGGAGCTGAGTGTAAATATCAACAAATTTTCTATTTTTTAACTAAATGCAGAGAAGACGTAGGAAACTATATATATGCAGTTCACTTTTCAAAGTGACTCAAACAAAATTGCAGGTGTGTTCTGTGCTAGGTTTGTAAGAAATGCTTAAAGTCAACTTGTCATAGTAACTAAATTGAATCTACTACCTATACAGCTCCAGAAGGGAAGATGTAGGAAAAAAAAGGAGAAGCATGAGATTTATCTGATGTTTCATTGATGTATGGTTATATAAAATCTTAAGTAATACAGATAATGTCACACAATATTGCAACATATATTTTCAGCTGAACATTATAAGACAATAAGGCATAAATGGAAATTAAAGGAAAAAAATCTGAATGGTTGTCAGGGAACACTTTTTCATTCAGAGAATCATAAACATATGGAATGGTGTGTCAGGCAAAGTTTCTGAGATAAGAAGGGAGTAATTACAAAATAGATTTATATCCTGAGGAATAAAGTACAGACAATGGAAAAAAGCTTCAAGTAAAATGATTTTTAACCTTCACTAGAAAAAATGTTCATGATAATAATATTTAATAGGTTACATCTAATTTTCTGAAGTTTGCCTTCTATTCTTTGGTCAGTAATGGAATATAAATAGACACATGTAAGTCATCCACTCATGCTCAGAGCTACCATGTACTTTTAATACGTATCAATATATCAAAATGCAAACATAGAAAATGAGATACGTTCTGTTGCTCTGTCCCTACTGAAATAAATTAGTTGTTGATGTGAAGATATTGGATTCTCAAAGCATACAAATTTTTGATATTAGAAAATATGGCACTCAGAGTGACTCTTCTGTAGTGATGTGTAAAAATAAATAATCCCAATAGATAAATGCATTAAAAGGCAGCCCCCAGGGCAAATAAAAGCAGCAAACATATTTTCATGTGTGAAACAAGTAATTAGGGAAAAAGTGATAGAAAACTGCAAAGCAGGACATTTTCCCATTGTTGTTCTAAAGCAGGGCAGGGGTGGAAAGGATGTCATTCAGCCTTTAATCCACTTTAAGGGATTGAGGCAAGAGAAAAAGCTTTTGTAGAGCATTCAGATTCCACATTCCTTTATAATGTTCCAATATATATACAAATTATGTTGACAAATTAAATAAACTATATTTACATTAAGGCTCCAAAGAGCTATGGAAAGACACAAGTTTAGCTTAATTAGAAAAGAAGCCAAATTATAACTCACATACTTAACTGGTATGTGAATTATACCACAGCCATTCTCTTAGTCATTCCACTACTTCTCCCTTTTCTCCCTGATTTCAGAAAATCAGAAAGCAGTGAGCAAAATATCTAAATGAGAAGAAAATGTGCTTATCAAAATCTCTTGCAAAATATATCCAAACTCCTATAATTTTCATAAGCTTTTCTGGCCAGCATTTATGTTTATATGATACACAGCTGCTGTGCAATGAGGCTGCATCTTACTGCCTTTTGGATGTGGAAGATCTACCACCAAAGTGCTGCACAAATGGACGGTGATGCCAAATGGATGGTAATGGCAAGAAAATCTTCTTGTTACTGTAGAATTTTTCTACAATGTTGTACAGTGAGTATAGCCTAGTGAAACCATCATATGTGGCCATTTTTCTCTGGGACACTGGCACACCCTCTGGAATTATCCTTTGCCCACACAATGACTCCAGAAATCCTAGCCAAATAGACAACTTTGTCATTTTCTAGCTAAAACTTTTCTCTGGGTAAAATACAGGAAATACAGGAATAGAAAGTGAATATCAGACATTCAATAATTCTATTCGAAGTAATTTCATGTCCTGAGGATGAAACAAGGTGACTAATAGAAGACTATATGTCATGGTCCTTGAAAAGAAAAATATTCCTTTCATACTTCTGAGAGGAAAGAAATTGTCCAGTAAGGCAAGTTAAGTTATGGTAATGAGCAAAACCCTATGGTTAGAGCTCAGAAAAGTTAGATTTAACAAAGACAGCATGAACACTGCCTGTATCTCTCACCAAGAGATCATCAATCATAGGTATACAATAACTGCAACAAAATCCATACTTAAAACAGCATGGCAGGAATCAGACACACCTATATTATCAAAAGGTGACCAAACTTCAACATTACCTCTCAAATACATCCAGCAAAACAGGAGACATATTTCAGCACTGCTTTTTCACAAAATAGTAAAGGCTTCTAAGGGTCCAGGGTTCTAAGACTTCATTAAGAAAAAGAATGAAACTCAACCAAGGAAGCATCTCAGTTCAAGCCTGTCTTGATTTTTCTTCACTTCATCAGTGCAGATCAAAGCATTTAAAAAGGAAATAAATTTAAAAAATAGATGTGAAATGCCTTCCAGGAAGAAAATATTAGCACTACAATCAAATCAAGCCAATCATATTCACCACAGCCTTCCATCTGAATGGCTCTGCTGGACAAGATATTGCCCTGTCTGTAGCAAAACAGTCTTCTCACTTTCACAGTCATTGGTTGGAAACTAAAAATTTCCTAGGCAACAATCTGCGATTTGACATAAATAGAAATTAGGAGCATGAAGTGTCTTTAAAATGTTACCCATAATCAATATTTTTTAAAGTTGCTGATGCCTTTCTTGCATTTTTTTACAAACATACTTTTTCATAAAAGCTGGTTTTAAGTTTTGCCATGAATATGTCACGTGATACTTAGCAAAAACAAATTTATTACCTTAATTGAAAATAAAAATCATGCTAACAGCAATATAAAGTGTAATTGTAATATTTGGAAAAGAGGTGCTAAAGGCAGAGGACATGACTACAAATAGAAATGGTCCAATAAGACTGTACATGACTGCTAGTGAATAAGTTAAGAAGATGAGATTATGTGAATTTTGCCATAAGTAGAAGTGCCTGCTTCAGCTGGAAAGTCATGAGGCTAAATTTAGAGGAGATCTAACTCAACATTTAACAGCAATATTTACAATATTAAAAGCTGGAGAACTGAAAGTTTTGAGCGATCAAGAGGTGATGTCCCTCATATTTCTAAGAGTGATAGAGGTCTTTCTTATATTTTCAATAAAATGAAAGGGAAAAATGTGAGTCATTTAGAAACTGGGAAGTAGAAATCAGAGCCCAGCGTCTAAATTTTGGTTAAGCATGAGACTATCCAGGGAGCTAAACTACAAATGGAGCTGAATGGACATCATGGACATCCCATTATCTTTGCCAGTCTCTAATATGAAAGTGATATTTGGTTTCTGGGTTCTTTGGAAATTATATGGTCAAATCCCTCTCTTATTATAACTGTTTCCTTACATTTTTGTAAAATTGTACAAAATACATACATTCATTACTAATTTTGATGCCTCTAGAAAGTCTTTCTATCTTGGGGAGCCCAAAGGAATGGTAATTTTCATATGTAAAGGTAGAACTTGCATATTGTCAGTGCTAGTTCAAGTCTGCTCCAGGTCAGACTTATTACTGAGAGCTAAAATCTCAAACGTGTCCGTGATAAAATGTTTGGAAATCCTATTTTGGTTTGACACTGGAAAGTGCTTGAGTATACATCACAGAGCAGCTGTAACAATTGACTCTGCCTGCACCTGTCTTGGCCCTCAGCTCTCTCAGCTCCCTCACATGATTAAACTGCCATCTTTCATGTGATTTCACATTAAATAATACAAGAATATTTTCAGGAGAGACATCAAAGTAAGCTGTAAAAATTTTGTCTGTATTCAGCACTGGAACGTTTTGTGACATGTAGGACCAAAACCCAGCATAATGAGGCAAGAAAACAGGAGATTAGCATGTAGAATGGAAGAGTAGTTAAATTAAGTCTCCTTTCACAGTAACTTCCACAGACACAGTGCTTCCATAGTATTTTCTTTTCTATTATTATATCAAATCTGCCTCTAATTTTGAAACTCATTAATATGGAGAAACCAGATTTTCACCAACTTCCACATGGCTGCTCAACCAGTGCTCTGCAGTTCAGAATGAAAGATGGCAAACATCAGTAATCGTCATTGTGTAGAGTACTTAAAATGAAGGCAGAACTATGATGTGAATGGAGGCTAGGATTTAGCCCCATCAAATAATTTCATTGAAGAAAAAAGTGATGAAACAAAGCAATATTCCTGGGTTGCAAAAAGAGGGCTGTTTGTGCCAAACAAAATGAGTATTTGAACAAGACATACTCAGAATATAATGCATATGAATCACTTTGTACACGTTCCTTGACAACACACCCGTGCATGATGTTGTTAGTGTCACTCTAGGCATGTTATAGATTTACTGTATTACATACAATGCAATTATTGATTTACATAAGTATTGCTATTTTCCCCCAAATGTAACAGATTTTAGCTTGAAAGGACTATAAACTGAGAGACTTGCTATAGTTTAAAATTGGCAGCTGGTAGGGAGATGAATGCCAGGCAAAGTGAGTGTACAGGAGGTTCCTGCTGTTTCCTCAGGGAAGCGTCCCTGGATGAGACATCTGCTGCTCAAACTTCACCACACATTTTTATCAGGTGACGCTCTGTCAATACCTAATCCAAATTCTTCTCTTGTAAAGTGTTCTGATTAAACGAAAATATAATAACTTTACATTTTCTCTTAAATATGTCAAATCGACTTGATTCCCCCTCCCCCCAATGTTTTATTAATGAATGTATCTTTTCATTGGTATTGCAAGTCTTATGAACAGTAACTTACTTTTCCATGCATATTCATAATTTTGTGGCATGAATCATAAAATTCAAACTCATACATGCACATTCTGTTCAAAATACTTGTTCTGCATTCACTACATCAGTATCTGAACTCTCAGTTTATTTATCTTTACAACAGTTCTTTTAGGTAAGGTACAATTAAAGCAGGTTCAATATGGGACTTGTCTAAAATTGTCATGTGTCCACACATAAACACACACACACCCTCTTCCCCAATGCCTAATGCTGAGAGATTTGCTTCCCACAGTATGCTCCAGAATCACACATGGGATTCCCTAAAGCATACGTGGGAGTTAGGCACCCTTCTTTTCTTCCATAGGCAGTGGCTCTGGAATTTTTTTCTGTACAGCAGTACTGCTTCAGCAGAAGAGGTGAAAAATGTTCCCACCCAAAATAAGCTCTAGCCAGGACATTAAATGACTCTTGAGAGGTGGGAAATGAAAGGCTGAATTCCCTCAGGAAGAGAAGGAAATTAAATCTGTGTTCCACACGTCCTGACCAGAGCCCTCATCAGTGGACTATCATATAAAGGGGACATATCCTCTCTATATTTTAAAATACCAGCTGCAATTGCATTTGGGGAGGTTAGCTTTTCTGTTTGCATAGCAGATGCACTCTCAGAACCAGATGAAGCCTTCCAGGCATCCTAGGTGGATGACCCTCTAATTTCTATATTTTAGCCAGGATCAAATGCAAGATCTGTGACAAGCTGCTCAGTCCTAGTAATTTGGAAACACCATAAAATCACATAAGCACCCAGAGAACCTCTAAAGCTAGAATGCTTATGTGTCACAGGCATTTTGAGGGTTAAGAAGCAGCTAAGCAGTAGTTTTCAACAACACTGTTTTTGAATTTGTTGTCTCATCTCTGTGAGAACAGAGGAAGAAGACAGCGTACTAAGGTCATGAAGGGAGTCTGTGGCAAGGCACAATACAAGATTCAGAAGTCTTAGGTTCAGCTGCTGAACTGTTGTTTTATTTTAATTGCTAAACTATTAAAAATGTTTCTGTGGAAGAAGTATAGTTGCAAGAAGCAGTTGGTGATACATTCTACTCATTTTGGTGTGTTTTAGAAACACCGTTAGCATAAATCTTCTAGTGTGATTTGCACTTCACTTAATTTTATAAATATATAGACAAGCCTCAGTCTGCACATCAGAACCAGGAATGTTTTTGTATCAAGAACCTCAAATGAGAAAATCTGTAAATGAGTTGGCTGTTTTCTCATCTGTTCTGTGCCCCTCTTGCTGCCCCTTCTGCTGTCTAAGAGGAAACTTCTTTTTTTTTTCCACTCTTCCAGGTTCTGTCTCACAACTGCTACTGCTTGACTGATGGATGGAGGGACACAGTAAAAAGAAACACAACCTTAAATTTGTAATAGTCAGCAAATAAGCATAGCATAGCAAAACATTTTAAGAGAAAAAGCTCAGAAGCTGAAACCAGAAAGTGATTTTACTCTATAAAAACATTTCTTACTCTTATCATGTCAGTTCCCTTTAGAGAGCCCCTTACTTTCGCTTGTATTTTGGGCATACCTCAGTTCCTCATCTGTAAGTCTTTCCTTGGATCTAGCCAAGGCCTGCTCTTCACTCTCTTATCATCTGCTCAGTTTGTTCAATGTAAGCCCTTCTCAGTGTGCTTGCTATTCTTATTTTTGAAGATTTTTTTGCCCATGTCGCCTTCCAATTTCTTGAGTCGACTCACTCAGCCAACCTTTTCCAAGCCTTTTCTTAGTACATGCCTCACTATAGAATAGGAAGATCTATCACTAAGGCAAAAGCCAACATTTTCAGCTGTTGTTTATTAGAGGAGATTTATTGATTTACTGGGCTAGCTGAGGATCTGATCCCTTCAATTAAAGCAAAAAAACTTCCATCCCTCTGCCCTCAGTTCTTTTTTGAATGAATTGTTTATAAATTATAAGGAATGTCTGTTGAAAAAAACCTTTCATGAATCCTAATGGTAGATTTTTCATTATGAGTTTGATAGAACTAGAATGGGAAGATGTTGGATAATTCAACAAAATACCCTCTTTTCTAATGAGCACTACAAAATAAATTACTACACATATTCCACTTGCTTGGTGGACTTACTTGGTGTTGAATTTACCTCTTCAGCACTTTTATTTTACTTCTACTGACTTCCATACCTGATTGCTGGCACATGTATGTGAGGAAGTGAATGAAGGCACAGGATTCATATTATTTCTGCAACTCAAAATTTGGAAGCACTGACAGTGCGTAAGAATTTTTGACCTTTTGAATAATCTGTTCCACGTGCATGTGATTGGAGGCAAATCTCAACCCAGATATGAAGATGACAGAGAGCACTTTTACGGTCCTCACAACATGCAGTACATGGTTGACTTCAGTTAACTCTAATCACCTCAAGTTCTGAACTCTAATATATGGGGTGGTTAATTCAAACAAGCATTGCCAATTTTATACTGCTTGTTGAATTGAAGCAAGCAAGGAAAAATCCCCACGTCTACAAAAGTCAAAATTAAATTGAAGTCAAATTCATTAACAATCTGATAATAAATCCAACATCAGAAAAAAATATTTTCTAGCCTTTGTGCAAATAGATCCATTTTTTAGGTTGATAATTGATGTAGGAGTGGACAAATAACTCCCAGCTCAAAAGCTGATATTAAGTCTGCATCTTTAGTGCTAATCAGATCATTTGCCAGAATTATGGGCAATAAGACAACGAATAATGTTTTCTTATTGAAATTATTAATATTTAGATG
>WEKY01042211.1:0-13603 GCA_013390045.1 Picathartes gymnocephalus
CTTATCTGGAAGAATACTAGTACATAAAATATGCACTGTTTCCTTTTGCAATGCTTCAGAACTTTTTCTTCTGTTTAGACTGTACAGAGTATAATACCTCAAATACACAGCAATTAGGGAAGACAATCAAACTATTTCAAAATATCTGTGAATCTATTTTTTCCACAGCTCATTTTGTTACTACAAGCTAAATATCCATATTCAAATTTTGACAAGGTACTTGTATAAAACTCAAACAGGAGTAACGGATGTTTTCCAAATGTGTACCAGAATTTATTCTCCCAAGAAATTGCACTTTATTCAATTCATACTTTGGAGACATTTAAAATATACTTCTTCTAGGAGACATTACATGCTGGTGTCTGAACTCCTATTTGTAGGTGTGTAACCACTGTTCTCTCTTTACAAGGAAAGTTGTGTTGTTGTAAGTAGCATTACACAAATTTCTGAATAGAAGAAACTATATGATAAGTAAAAGACTTTGCACCATGCTTTGATTGCTAGATAAACTCTGTTCCCCAAGGCATAATTTACCTACTAAGGCTAAGTCAGATAGAAATATTTTTCTTTGATTTTTGAAAGAGGATTACTTGAGTGCTGTTTGTTTCCGTCGCTGTTCCAGAACTTGTTTAAAAGAGTTACACATGAAAAAACACCGAAACCCTGTCAATAATTTTTCCTGTATTGGGAATTTGGCCTGCAAGATGTTGAACATCTGTTACTAGTGGTTGTCTGGGATTTAGAGTTGGATGGTGAGTTAATATAATAATAGATAAGTGCAATTAAATATAAAATGTAGGGAAGATTAAGAAGCATAAGCAAATTCCTTGTGTATTACTGCTTTTGCTTTCCTGTACCTGTCCTGTTTTATAGCACTTTGGCTACCATTGGTCAGATAAAAGTGAAATGATAAATATATATATAAATTTTTCTTGCCAAGTATGTGTGCCAGAGCTCCTGTGTCCTCCTGCAGTGTGCCACTTTACCTGTCTCCTTACACTGATGGGACCCTGCCCTATGGTACTGCTTTTAAGAACATAACTATAAGCTTGTGACTTTTCATATTTTTGCATTAATTATGTTGAACTGTTTGCTCCACTGTGAGAATAAAATGGAAAAAAGGTTATTAATGACATATTTATTTTACAATGAAATGTATTTTTTAAGTAGCTTTCTGAAAGCACTCTGCGATGTGACTCTGAGCAAAGGATCTAGACACTGTATACACACCAAGTCATTACATATTTTGGAACACTGGTAGCAAAATAAAGTCACTGTTTTGACAGAAATTAAACTAGCCTTGTTTGGAATGAATAAGCAGATATCCCCTCTGTCCCTCCCTCGTCCTTTGCCAAAAAAACGGTCTATCTAGCTGGTTAGCTTATGAAAGAGGGAGATTATCAGTTTGAGATGAGTGATAGAATCCAGCAGCTATTGGAATGGTGCATGCCAACTCTGTTAAATTGTTTTCTTAGTGAAATTGCAGAGATGAAAAACATGTAGAACTTAACATGGATTTCATTCTGACTACGCCATGACTGTCTGTTTTTGCTGCCTGGATCTTGAGGAAAATAAAATTTTTGACCCGATCTTTCATAATTCTTCTAAAGTCTTTGATTCTATGAACTGCTCTGCTTTGTGGACAGTACTTTCATCTGTCCTGATTAGTAGATCATTAGGCAAAGATGTTTGCTGAAATATTTTGTGCTTTTTCAAATAAGTTAAACTAAGTTCATAAAGGCCCTAGCACTGTGAGTGATGCCATGTTGATGGACAAATTTAAGGTCAGTTATCAGCAAATGGTATTCCATATTCTTGAAACCGATAAATGCAAAAAAAAAGTCTCATATCCTGCAGATATCCTATTGACCACTGATTGCCTTTCTACAAAGCACAGTGACCTTGAAGTCTACAAAAAAAGCCCAAGGCCCAGAAAATGTGCATCCCACAGGACAGACTAGCTTTGTAAATGTCCCCCATAGTGCCCACTGATAATGTGTGACACAGGCTGCCAACAAGTTTTGTTATCTTGGTAATGAAATATGGTGAGTGCTGATGCTATCACAAAGTGTATCAACTTGGCTGGCAACAATTTGGTAAATTATGGTTCCAGCCACTGAGTTCAAAATTGGTTTTTGAATGGGAATACTATGCTGCTCTTGTCATAGTTTTATGGCTTTAAGATTTGGACAGATTTCTATGTGAGTGCCTCATTCATTTTCACCTATGCTGTTTTCAGCAAATGCCTAGTGTCAAGTGGCAAAATAAATAGATCCGAAGCTATGCAGATTTGTAAAAGCTTTGACATTGACACTCTAATCATATCTCAGATGAGAAAGCAATGTCATGGAGTTCATGTGCCTGAGGGAAGCATCCCATTGTTTTGATAGAAAGACAAAGATGCAGAACTGGATGGCTGAAACATTGGGAAGATTATCTCAAGGATAATCTTAAAGTATGTGAAGTAAATATATCTAAAGACAAACTCTGATGGCCTCAAGTTCTGTAATTCTAATGACCTTGAGGAACATATTGCTGCTCATACACTGACTTAAAAAGTCTTCAGTGTGGGACAGCAGAAGAAAATAACACAAGTAAAAAAATAAGATCAGAAAGCCCACAGTTCACAGTTGCCTTCAGGCTGTCCCAGGTTTTGCCTGTGAAATATCCACAGGGTACTACGCCTTCCAACTGGTCTCACTCTCATCCTAAAATTCATGAGTGAACTTTGGAAGGCAGGAGCAGTTTCATGTGTTGATTACAAGTGAAAGTTTGTTTGCCCTGCCATAGTATGAAATGGGATGTTCACAACTCCTTCTTGGATGACTTAACTGCTCCAGAGGGTTTATTGTCTGCTATTTCTCTATTGCCTGCTTGCTTCGAGTGTGGAAGTGGGAAAGGCCAGATTTACTCCTGAAGCAGAATTCACAGTAGTGAACTTTAATGAGAGGGTGTTAGCATCCAAAGAAATTTTATTTCTTTGTATTATATTGTATTGTATTATTTGGAAGATTTTCATATTCAAAGGCAGAACAAAACCAGAAATTTAACTCTATAAAGCATAAGACTAATTATAAAATACATAGCTACAGCACACTTTAATGCAAACTTTCTATAATTAAGAAAGATGGGTTGCTGTCTTTTCATGCAATAGAAATGTTCAAGTGCCCTACAATATAATTACAATTTGAAGTGTTCCCTAGGCTTGAACCAATGAGAAAAAAAAATAAAAATCAAAAGACATAAAGATTTCACCTTTCCTTGTATTTTTATCTCATCTTAAAGAAATTATAATTGCAGTTTAAATTATAAAAACTACATTCTAGTTTCAGTGCAGTACCACTGAAATTATTAAACTCATTAATGTTAAAACAGAAAACAATTTGTTCGACATAATCTGGTGCAAAGAAAAGAATCTTGTGACTTAAAAGGGTCATAAGAGTATCCCCTCTGTCCACAAGAAGCCTATTGTAGCACCTTAGAGATAGCTGAAAAAGTTGGATATATTAAATCTACCCATCTGAAGGTTAAATTAAGAGAATGAAACATGTTCAGGTTAAATGATGCTATTAATGCTATGACTTCACATACAGTCTTCCTAAAGCATTAATGCATGATCACATAGTTACATATGCTTTCATATCCGTTTAACTGCTACGTCTCTTATATGCAGCAAAATTTGTAGAAAACTGAACATATATCTTTGAAATAATTCATTAATATAATAAACTGATATTTTTTCTCCTGTGTCTAATCCTGGCGGCTAGAGATGTNTGTCACTCCTTCCTCCTCAGGGGGAGGAGTCCTCACACAAAAACCCCACTCCAGGGGTACCTTCCATGCAGTGCAGTCCTTCGGGACAGATTGTTCCAGTGTGGGTCCACTGTGAGGCCACAAGTCCTGCCAGCAAATCTGTCCTCCTGGGCTCCTCTCTCTGTGGAGCCACAAGTCTGCCAGGACCCTCCTCCAGTGTGGGGTTCCCATGGGATCACAGTTTCCTTCAGGCATCCGCCTGCTCTGGTCCACCTGCTCTGGCATAGAGTCCTTCTCAGGCTGCAGGTGGCTCTCTGCTCCCCCATGGATTTCCATGGGCTGCAGAGGAACACCCTTCCTCACCAGGGTCTTTATCAGGAGGGGAGTCTCCGCTCTGGCTCTTCCTCACCCTCCTCTTTCACTGACCCTGGGGTCTGCAGGGCTGCTCCTCTCACGTATTTCCACCCCTCTCTCCCGGCTGCTGCTGCCTAGTGGTTTTTTTCCCTTCTGATGGGCTCAGCTTTGGACAGTGGCAGACATTGACTCCTGGCATTCTTGGAGCTGGCTGGCATTGACTCCATCAGACATAAGGGAATCTTCTGGTAGCTTCTCACAGATGCCACCTTTGTAGGCCCCCTGCTACCAAAACATTACCAAGAAAACCCAAGAGAGATTTTTGTTTTCGGAGTAGAGGAGGATGAAGTGGGCTAACAGTCTGTACCTCTGAGTAGGGTTCAGAAAGCCTTTCATTTGCTTTGAGTGATGTGTTTCTGATTGTATAGGTAGGGATATTGGGCAGGTTTTTTTTTTCCATTCTGTTTTTTGTAGATAGAAGTGGTCTTTAAAGCTTCAGAAGTTGACACTGACACAGAACATAGCACACCTTGTTGTCTTTTGCTTATATCTAAAAATAGACCTTCTTTAATCCACCAACACACTAATCTTTTCTTTTTTTTTTTCCTCTTCTTTAATTTGGGGGAGTGGGCATGACAGCTGTTCAATCTTTGACAAAGTAACATCCAGCAGATGAATTAGAAGTCTTATCTTGCTAAACCCAGAAACACCAGAAATCAATATATGAGTGACTTCCTGAAGTAATATTTCAAGGCAGAACACGGTTTTAATTTTCATAAGTTTGTAGGAAAGATCCTAACTCTTGAAGATGTATCTGTAAGGTGATATGGAGAATTAATACAGTTCAGGCTTACATAAAGTCATGAGGGGTGAAAATGTCAGCCCAAGCACCTCTGCAAATAGCCTTTTGCTTACAAACTTTGATAGCCATAGCTAGATTTCATTTTGACAAATGAGCTGTTATCTTTTTTGCTTTCCTTAATTCTATATCAGGCAGAATGAATTAAATGCAAATAACACCTCCTTCAGTCATCAGGCTGTTCTAGATGGAAGAGATACATTTGCATTTGCATGGGTATATAACAACATCTCTTCTGTACCAAATTACCATAAAAATCCTAAAATGTCTTTTGTAGACAACTTAGGCCCCTTGCCTGTAGGGAGCCCAGCTCCTGAAAGTACTCAATGGAATGAGAGTGCATATGTAGGGAAGCTGAGACACAAAAGGTCAGTAAGCACTCAGTGAATGTTGTTTGGTATAGTTGAGCATTACCTTTGTCTGTTGTAGTTCCACTGATATCAAGGTAACCTTAACAATTTATACAGGGTGAGAATACATTGCACTTATATGTATTTATTAAGCCTTTCTTCTACTGTAGAAATAATTAGGAACCCAACAGAGGTAAATCAATGTAGTTTCATTGAAATCTATGGAGACAAGAGGATTTTAAGAAGCAAAGACCTGGTCTTCATACCTCTCACAAATGAATGCTCTATTTTCATTGCTATTGTCTTAATCTATTTCTGAAGTTCTTATATTTCAAATTTGCTTTTCCCTCTTTGTCTTTCTGCAGTAACTGTTCCAAAATGTGAGCATATCCACCCTCTCTGTCTGTCACCACTACAGCACCTCTAAGGTCCCCAACTTCCAGGCTGGAGATTTCTTCCATTGCTTCCTATGGACATTTTCCACCATTGTCAGAGGGCTGCTGGCAGCACTGCTCACAGTTCCTGAGCATGACTTTGTTGTAAACACAACATCAGGTCTGGCATGAACTGCCTGGTGAGGCCTTCTACCTTTGTCAGGTGTAGAAGAGGACTCTCAGTCAAGGAAGTATGTGGAAAAAAAGCCTTTAAAGCCTTATTAGAATTTGCAAACTACTACAAAGCCCTGTACTGAAACAGTAAAGATGTATTAATCACCACAGATCCCTTAAGGCACTGATAGTTAGCCTGCAAGGTTGTATTGAAACAAGTCTCAGTATCTTTGGATTGGTTTGTGAAGCTCCTCATCTTTATGGGGCTGTTTGCAACCATTTTCTTAAAAGCTCCATCTTTGGGACACGGAGTGGATGGAGAATATGCCAAAAGGCTAAAGAGTTTCTGCCTTTTGATTTTGCAACCAAAGGATCACTTTACTTTGTCTTGCAGGTGTTCTCCACTTCAGTGTCTAAGATCTAGAGGAAAGGGATGGAGAAGGGATGGCTCTTCCCACAGCTTCTGCTGAGGTTCTCACTCGTGTTCTCACTCCTTTGTGAAGGCACAGGCACAGATCCTGACTGTGAGTGTGCTGATGTGGCAGAATTAAGTGTCTCTGGGCGTGAATTGCTGTTGCCTAGAGTACAGACTTCCAGTCAGTTATGTGGTGAGAAAAAGCAGCACTCTTGAAAAGCTGAACCCTAGCTACTGACCTCTTCCAGGCTTTGTTGGCAGTGGTAAAGCCATAGGTGAAGAACAAGCCATCTTGGACCTGGAAGGAGAGAAAACTGCATCCAGAGACGTTTGAGACAGTCTCTGTCTTCTTTTTTTTGGACCTTATTGGTAGAGATGACTCTATACCACCAAAGCCCTCAGTCCTGGTTTTGCTCTGATGATGTTCCTGCTCTGTGTTTGTGTCCAAAGAAAACTCACTTTCTCCTTTGTAACACGGTTCCCAGGCTCTGAAGTTGCTGAAGGGGATGCTCTACTGAAACTAATATTTACTTTTTTTTCTAAGTCTCAAAAAACATTGTGCTGAAGAGGGTGAAGGTGCACAGAGAATTGAACTGAAAAGCTATGTGTCATGGCTTGTGCAGTCCACTGCGCTAGTTAGAGAATAACAAACAATTTTTACATTTGCTCTGTCTCTTATCAATTTGCATGTGGTTGAAAGTGAACAAACTCAAGAGTATTAAATTTTAAAGGTGCAGAATGAGCAAAGAAAAATATTGATCAATAGGAGTGCTAACTTTATATTTTTTTTACTTTCTATGAATCTCCCCTTTTCTCTCTTTGAATAGAAAATGAAGAATATGTATTGCCATAAAAAGTACCCTTAACATAAGCAACTGTCAAAGCAGCATACTACTCAAGATCTTCCTGACCTTGCAAGTTTATACAAAGTGTTGGGAATTGAGTTGTTTTTTCTCATCTCAGAATATAAACTTTGAGCAAGTGCTTCTGGCTCCATCTCCTAAGAGTGCCTGTGGCATGAACATGATATATACACAGCAACCTTACATGTATCAGAAATAGAAATATCAGGAAGGTCTGCAAACACAGACCATTCTGGAACACTTTCCTTCTACCAGCTGCTGAGCATTTCATACAGATGGAGTCTGTCTTTGCTTTTACTAAATCCTATGCAAAGCTCTCAGCAGACATTATGCAATAGATTGTCCTCCTTAAAGAGTGCGGAAATTCTTGTTTACTATAAGAAACCCCAATACTGAAATGTTTGTTTACAGTTCGACCAGGTATTTGGAGGTCTCTTTTATGCTATGGCATGTATTTATTTCACACATCTTCAGGAAGTATCTGTATCTCAATCCTCAACTGAAGCCTTATCTACTGGAAAGTTCTGAAGCAATCTAATTTATCATGATTACTGCATGAAGTGAGGAAGGTGGGTGTTCCCCCCTCAGTACACGGCGGATTTAAGCAGTGAACTGTTTATAAACCAATAGTTCTTCAGAGAGGGCAATCTTTTGTAATAAAGAAGAAATCTTTTTTTTTCCCTCTACAGGTATTTCAACAGTATTTCACATGGAAAATGCCAAAATCTCTTTTTTTTTCACAAGTTAAGAATTGTAGATGCCTATAAAATAAACATAAGTGACACAGGAATATGAGAGTCCTAAGCAGCAGTTGAGTCTGGTAAAAAAATCCAAAATAATGATTACATAGGTAATGTGCCTAAATCTAGTAAAGCAGTAAAAGGATGTCATGGAAACTGGGCTGTAGTGGCTAAGATGAAAACAACTTGGGAGGTCCAATCATCCATCTGATAGCTGTGAATGAGCATTGTACTTTGAGATCAGCAACGGACCTCATGCCATACCTCACACATCTTCATTGATGACCAGGTTGATGAGGAGGAGTGCAACATCAGTGAATCTGTAGGTGGTTCTAAACTAGAGAGAGATTTATTGACATAGAAAATAGCTCCAGTTTGAAGGTGCCTGAGGACAGCTGACAGCAGTGCCAGGAAAGACAGCATGGAGAAATGCAGAACTCAGCACCTGGAGCAGAAAGCCTGCCCCATGTGTTGGTGTAGAGAGCGAGCAAGTGACTGAACATCATTTGCAGCTTCCATCAGCTGGATATGCTGCTGGCATGGGACAGCTGAACCCCCAGGTGCTCTGTCCTCATGAACCTTGCTGTAGTCACACACTTTGCCTGTTGAGGGCCTGGTGCAATCAGCCCAACTCATGCAGACAGAGTACTGAGTTGATTCAACCAGCATTGTGGGGAGAAAAAGTTATCCTTTTAATAATTTTTTCTCAGTAGTGGAGCACGTTTTGTTTTATTTAGAGGTATAGTGAATGGTCTGCATAAAAATTCATGACCTGTCTGGCTTCCTCAATATGTCCAGTTTATGTTCATGGCTTCTAGGCCCCAGGAGATCCCAACAAGATTCATTATATTAGCCTTGAAGTGGAATAAGTTGATAAGTAGAAATTCTTTTGTTATCAAACCAGAGTAGACTTATCTGCTGTCTGTGGCACAGAAAAATAGCCATGAAAAGGACTGATTTGACATACCGTTGTGTACTGAAAATTCTAAAGTGTCCAAAACTGCCTCTGATATAACTTCAGCATTCAGGATTTTATCCTAGTATCGAAGATCACTCCTAGAAAAGCTCAGTTGCTCAGTACTTTTTTTTTTCTCAACACATTTTTATTTTTTTTAGTCAGATTCTGTGCTAAGGTTAGAACCAAGTATTGTGTCACATGAAGTCAAATTTGCATTAGGAATTCTTGTCAGCAATCTCACTGAAGAAATAACCTCCTTTGGTCTTGTAGCTACATACTTACTGTCAATTGTTTTCCATGATGTATATTTGGAATGACTCATATTATCAATAAATAGCTCCAGGTGAACACAATAACATTTTCATTCCTACCTCTTTTTTTCTTCTCTCAGAATTCCTGGAATATTAATTCTTAATGTTTTCATGTTATACTAAGAAATCTAAGGTTTTCTAGCATTGTCACATGCTTCTTGCAACATTTTTATTTCTTGAAATATTTCAAAAATGGGAAAAATGTAAATACATATCTGTAATGATATACATATACACTTACTACAAAATATGTTGTTTGTTCAAACACATATTAGAAATACAATTAAAAGAAAAAGACCAGCTAGAATCTTACACACTTCAAAGTACAACAAGTATTTTCCAGTCTTTTTGATAACTGCAGCTATAATATAATACAGCAGCAGAAAAATAAATTACACACAAAAAATCCATTTCCATGCTAATGGAGTGTGTTGTATAAGACTGTTAGCATGCTTTCAGAGAGCAAATAGATGTTATTTAAGAAACTCTCTTTTAAGAATAAAGGTGTACATTAAAATTGCTGTATGAAGGATTTTAGTCAGCTAAAAAAAATCTATTTCTTCTTAATGAAAGCATTTATTTCTAAGTAAAAATGCTGATGAGAGCAACAACTGGATAAAAAGCAGTGAAGAACTGTAAAGTCTGGGATTTTCCATTTCAAAGTCCTTTAACTGGTTTCACAATAATCGTTTAAAAATGAATAATGTAAGATCAGGAAATTCTGTGGTTGTCAACTGACAAAGGTTTCTTCCAGTTTTCAGCCTGTACATATGAAATTCCTCCTGAAAAGCCTTTAACTGATTAAAAAAAAAAAAAAGAAAAACAAAAAAACTGCAGAGAATGTAGCTGATAACTGTCATAATCAAAGTTGAACAAAGAAGGAAATGCTCTGTCTGTGTTCATGTGCATTTGCATGTGTATTTGACTGATTGAGACTGAGAAGGAGAAGGAAATTGTGTGTATAAACTAGCAGTTCTTTGCTTACATTTTTTCATGTTACATAAAAAGATTAGCAGACTTCAAAGCAGACAGGTAAATGACACAGTCACAGCTGCCTGTTGATAAGTTCTACCCTCCAGTAGTTCTACTCAATCAATCCTCCTGCACTATGGTATACAGTCTATAATATTTTTTTTTTATTCAGAGAGAGAGAACACTGATGTCTGTAGAAGTCAAAGTGGAAGAGGGCTGGAAAATGCAACAGCAGAGTGATTTCTTCCATACATAAGCTGGTAATTTGCTTTGCTGGAGGTGTTGTTCACCACCATTTTTATTGTAATCATTTAAGGAGATAAATGTGTCCTCCGACAAATGTTCAAAGAGACCAAAGCTGTAAAATATTTGAGAGTGTTTCCATTAGAAGTGCTCACAAAACTATTTTAAAAATCTGTGGTTTATCTTTCACACATAGTACTAGCAGCCGCGTATATTTGTAGAGCATATTTTTTTCCTTGTATTTTGAGTGTTGTGAAATCCAGAAGATCCAGTGCAATTCCCTGCTCTGTTTAGCAATCAGACTCAAATTTTCCACTTAAATAGTGAGTAGATGAAACATATTTGTATGCATCTTGTCTGTTGCAATTCTTCTTCACATGTGAATATTAAATACCGTTTGGAGAAGGTGAGAAGCCTTTCTCTTTTGGCTGAATCCACTAATAATGTTTACTTTGTATATGAATAAGTTTCCTTCACCCCATAATATATTTTAGAGTTACCAGATTAGGCCCTACAGAATTAAAAGTCAAATAAATTAAAAAATCTAGGCCCATGGAAAGACATTTCAAGTAAGCTAGATATCTAATCAGTAAACAATAAATAGGTGAATGGCAAGACAGCAGAAATGACATAGTCAACAGAGGAATGTAGGCAACCATCAAGTCATTATATGCAAAAGATATTTTGCCAAGGCCTTGAGTATTGGTTTTAGAGAGCACAGTGTTTATGCTTGTGAGTTTTCTGTGTAAATCTAACTTGCTTGTGAGTTAGGAAGCAGCTGCCCATGTTGGTTTCCCTCAATTCCCATTCCAATCTCATGGGTGAAACTGTGGGGATTATTTTTTTCACTCACTGCAGAGCAGGATATGCTCTAGTCTGTAATCCTCTTACTGGGTACTCCTGATAGTCACTTGAAAGCCTGACAATCCCATGGAAGATAAAGAAATATAAAGATACACAGTGTGTAGTCCCCCTGGGAGATGTTCAATATACCAGCACTTCTCACCTAGACAGCATTGGTTGGTTTCTCATCTCGGCTGCAACAGCCAGGTTAGACCATTGTATGTCTATACTTGGCAGAAGGATGGATTTCTGCCAGATTACAGTGACTATGCATAGACATTGAGTTTAGTGAAGGAATTGGCTGTCCCTAAAAGCAATATTCTATCTTTGCTTTGCTCAGACACCCACAAAATGGTGTGACAACAAGTGGCAGGAGAACAGATGCATCAGGAAAAAGAGTTTATCGTGTATTTTTAGGATGGGACACTCTTTCAACAGCCAGATTAAAGATGTTTAAAGTGACTTAGTGTACTATTAAAAGACTTCAAACCGGACTGGAGATACTGCTTTTTATTTTTTCTTTCTGAGCTGAAAACTTAGGAAAGACTCCGACTCTATTGTCTATTTTAACCTAGCATTTAGGGCTTGCTAAAAGGTTGTGGGATCAAATTCTAATTCCAAATCCCTTAAATCAGTACTTTTGAGCTTGAGTTTTTTCCAAATTAGTTCTCCAAGCATTGGGTAAATGGTTATACATGAAAATTTTTCTTCTGCCTTTGTTTTGTTCAAGGAAAAAAGGAATAAGAGTAATTGGCTTGAGCTATTTTTATACCAAAGAGTAGCAAATGTGCAAAGCTAGTGCCAATGGAACTAGCTCCTGAAGTTAAAACAATATATACGTACGAATTCAATGTGGCACCTGAGCTACTTAATTGTACTTAAAGGCAGGGTTTTCAAGCTTTCATTGGTTGCTGCTTTAATTGTTTATGAAGCTCTTAAGACGAAAGCTGTTATCTCTGCATAAGATTGCTCTCCACCATATATTCATGCCAACCTAAGTTGAAATAGCTCAAGGGTCTTTACACCATGTTTTACTTCATGGAATAAACATTCTATTTTATTCCTCTCTCACAACTGTGAAGACTTACAAGAGGGGATATTTTAATCTTTGCCGTGGAGTTAGAAACCCCAGACATAACTTTCTTCTTGGCATCTCCTGCTATCATGTAACAGCATACAAGAAGTGGAAGTAGGGTGAGATAACTCAGCGTGCAAGTGAAAAGGGATAGAGTTAAGAAAACTGAAGCTCATCTAGAGCTGAATATGGTGAGAGCAATGAAGAGAAATAAGAAGGGTTCTCCAGGCATATAAGAAGAAAATGAAGGGGAAATGAGACCACAGTGCTGATAGAACTGGGTGACAAAGGACATGGAAAAGGCTGAGGCATCCAGTGCTTTCTTCCACTCTTACTAGAATGATCTGTTTTCAGGAACCTCAGACATTTAAGACTTATATGGAAGGCCTGGGGAAAGGAAGCCTTACCTGTGGTATGGGAAGGCTCAGGCTGTGGAATGTTTCAAGAAACTGGACACGCATCTAAAGTCCATAGAACTTGATTCTTATGAAAATACAGTCTTGGCAGTCATTTCCGAATTCACAGGCGTTACTAAATATGATATAATAAGATACACATTTTTATTTTCTTGCAATAGTTACCTCATTTGAAGAGAACACCTAGCCTTGTTCTTATAATTCTGTATACATTTGACCTGGTAGTCAATTGACATTTGATAAGCAAAGAATAAAGAGAACCACATTCACTATTATTTATCTTTAAATCTTTAAAATCTTTAAATCTTTATCTTTAATCTTTAAAATTTGGTGTGCATTAAATTTCTTTACTCTTTTTATCTTTGCTTCTTTCTGGCCAGCCTTTGAAATTGGTAACTATTCCTGAGTATTAAATCTGTCTGTTAAAACACGTTGTCTGTAGTTACTGTTTAGGCTAGTGGAAAAAATTCTGATAAATGATTGCTCACTGTATCTTGTTTATAAAATGCTTACAATGTTAATTATTCTACTTCTAGAAATTTTACATATGAATTATGTTAGTACTAGAGTGAACTTTATGTTATTACTTGTTAACTTATTTGTTGATGTGGAAACAGTTGTAATCTAAATTAGACATCCTGAGGTATTTTCCTGATCCAGTGGGACACTCTTTTATAGAAACAACATACGCATTGTCTACTCTATCCCTAGAATCAAATGGACTTATATTTTTGTTGTGTTTTCCCCCTTGCTAAGGTACTTAATATTACAGAAGATTTAGAATGAAAATGATATAAAAAATACATTGTGAGTATACTAATCTGTCCAAGAATTTTTTGTTACGTTCTTTTTGAAAGTCAAAGTGACATTAATATTGTTAACGGTCATCTAATTCATGCTGAT
>WEKY01042234.1:0-22582 GCA_013390045.1 Picathartes gymnocephalus
TATTAAATTATTTTATATAGGAATTGATAATACTATGTAAGACTTTTTTTAAAGATTTGTTTAAATTCTCTTTACACTCTCTAGCTGCAAGATGTAGTCTCAGTTCATCTGTGACAATTCAATTCTTCACCTTCTTTAACAAGACAAGAAGTTAAACCAAAGCCCCAGATTTTTTTTCCTTTGTTTTACTATTTTTTACATTAAGAAACATTGCATAAAGGGCATTAGAAAGAGATGTTACATTTGTCAGGTACTGATTGTCATATAAGCAACTCAATACCTTTTCGGTCCAGTATAAATAAAAGATTTAGATCAAGAGACTTTTGATTCTTTTTCATTTTGCTAACATGGAAGAAACTCAAGTGGTAGAAAACATGAATAGCCATAAAAGGAAGAAAAATGTCTTTGAATATATCAATCTGGGATGACAGAGTTCTTTGATAATTAAATATACATTCATATCCTCCTGCCAACCAGTCCCACACCAAACATATATTACTTCAGTCTTATATAAGCAAAGTTAGCTGAGTAGGACTGAAATACCATGTAAATTTTGGATTGGCCTCAGTACCAGTATCAATTTATTTTTTGAAGTTTAATACAGAAGAGAGAAAAAACCAAACCCATACCAGCTGAATAAATTGTTGGTTTTGCCAGCTGCAAAGTTTGTTTTTTGGCTACTATTGAAAAAAATATGTAATCAGCAGAATATCCCTCAGATGCAAAACGATGTGTCAGTGTAGTTTCTTGCAGACATGAGTTGTCCTGCCCAAGAGCTGAAACAGCTTCCTATCTTTACAACACCCTGCTGAACATGTGCCAGAAGTAGAAGATCAAGGGTTTCTGAACCCAAGAGTTCATTCTCTTCATGCTGCCTTAAGTAAGGAACAGCTGAAGAAGACCAGTTTGCTCCAGGGCACTGCAGGAGTCAGAGTCCCGTAGTTGTTACTGACCCCAGGCTGTCTCTGGGGAAGAGCTGCCCTGGTCACTCAAGTGGGGCTCGTGCTGGTGCTGCTCACTCTGCCAGTGTGCTGCACCCTTCTCCAGTGCTGAGGAGCAGGACAGTCTGTCAAACTTACTGTCAGACTGCACCAAGTCCAACAGGTTCAGCTAACAGCCAGCAGGCAGGCTGCTGGCACTGTCCATGGACCCACCATCACACACACTCCATCTCAGAAGCCTCTGTGAGTGGGGATTAAGATCAGAACTCTGTGTGCTCCTGCCCCAGGTGGTTCAGATGCACACTGAGAGCTGCTGGGGTTTAGGAGCTTATTCATGAGCAGACCCAATGGCATTGCCCTCTGGGCTTTCAGAGCTGCAGTGACTTGTCTGTGAAATTATGCTATACAGGAATAACAGTTTAAACTTCAAAATAATTTGAGCTATCTACTTATTTTTACCTTTAAAAACCCCCAACAAAAATCAAAACCCAGCAGGAATTCAACAATTGCGACACGATATAATGCTACTCTGGAAAATGTGTACATGAGAATAACATCTATAGAGGCTTTTGTCTTAGCTAAACAATTAAGGATATAACCCAATGCCTTGGTGCCTATATAACGCAGAGAAATCTTTCTACTGAGTCTGAAATTCTGGGATCAAGACCATATTCAATCCAACAAACCTCACAGTTATCATTTATGTATTAGTCTGGTTCATAGTAGGTATGCAAATGAATAAGCCAAATATTAAATATTTATATTAAAATTCGATTTAGGCTAAAGAAAAAAAATCTGCATCCCAGAGCAAGATATATGCACAACATCCCTAAGACGATATTATCTCTCAGTGTACATGTATTACATACAGCTGTGAAATATTTCAATAATAACTTTTGTTCCTATAAAAGAACTCCAGTTTGAGATTGCTTTTGCTTGCACAGCACATTGACTACTCGTTGTCCTTCCAAATTTTGGTCACATGAAACCTAACCAGCAGACTATTTTGATCAGAATAAATGTTACTGGGCTGACATTCAGAAATCCTGTGTAAGTTTAACCCTTGACTTAAATTTTCTGACTTGCCATCAGAAAATTTGACATGACTGTGCCAAGTTGTGCCAGAAGGAAGATGCTTGAATGGGAAGTTCATGCCAGCCCTGCAGTGCACAGATGCCTGGGCAGTGAAGGAGGCCTTCCCAGATGGCAGCAGTGCAGTGGCAGGGCAAAGCAGGCTCCCCCTTCCCCCCTTGGGACATGGAAAGTAAGTTCTCCTGCTTCTTCTGACTATGCTCTGTATGAGGATACAGTGAGTATATGCTATCTTTACTGGCGAGTGCTTAGGTTAGCTAGCAAGATTTTATTTCTTTAGATGAGGTAACAATGTAAAATACTTGAGAATTACAGGTTGCAATACACAGCAGAATTGGTCTTTTCTTAACACGATCAGAAACTGTCTTAAACTGGACTAAGCTGAAGCCAGGTTAACGATAAAGACAGTGGTTGTAGTTCTCCCTTTGCTAAGCACTTTTAAAACCTTTAGAAGTAAATCTGCTGCATCTTTCTCTGCAGTGAAGGTTAACATTCATATTCCTGTTTGCAGTTAGAAAGTGGTAACATTACTTAATGATACTTTACACTTTTATGCTGTCCATATTGTTTATAATTGAAAGGATCTTGCAGTGAAGATATTAGAAACAAGACAAGAAGCCAAAGCATTGTACCTTTTAAAGTAAACTGTGAAAGATAAAAAGGGCATATGAAGGACTGGCAGAGGGTGAATGGAGGCAGGTTTGATATTATCATCAACAGAGCTGTGACATGTCATCAGTACCACACCTGCATCCCAAAGACCAGAAAGCCACCAGAATCTCTTTGAACACCAGCAGCTGAGTAACAGCCTGTGCTGTTTGTGCCAGGTGGGGCTGAGAGGGGGCAGGTCTGCACTGACAGGGGACAGACCAGTCACAGAGGGCCAGACTTCAGTCTGGGTCCTTAACTACCTGTGCCTCATTTGTGATGACTGAACTTCATTTGGTGACACACACAGGCACTGGTCCAGAGCTGGTCATGTCTTGAAGCACCTTTTATCTAACGCAGAGAACTCCTCACCCCCTCTCCCTACTTCTACATACACATATAAAGTCTGTTCCTTCAGGGAAACAGGGTTCGTATCAAACATATTTAAAGACTTAAATAAACATTTGCAAAATATTCTGAAAAATCTATGCAGAGGAAATCTCTGTTTGCTCAAAACCAGTAGGGTTTCTGTTGCTAAAAATATACTGGAATTCCTAGTTTTCCAGTAGGTTTCAGTTGCAGTTGCCAGGGCTTTTATTATGCCAGCTGATAATGGAATGAGGGTAGCAACATTCCTGCTGAAATTTTGAAGCAGTCTGTGTGGGTCGAATGAGGTATAAGTGAAAACTCCTACAGCCAGCACAGCTGTCAGCAGAGCACACTACAGCCTGTCTTTTAAAAAAGCTCACTGTTCCTTGCAATCATTTAATGGATTGTCCCCTGCACCTAACAGAAGCCAAACCATAATAAATGGCACTGCAGATGTCTAAAGTGTCCAGCCTCAGTTCTGATAGACTGGATCCATGCCCATTTATTTTCTCATGCACTCTTCCTAGTGCATTAGAAAATATCCCCTGTATTTGGAGAAATAAAACTGGCACAGTGCAAATTCTGAGATTTGTGTCTCCATACATTGGCTTTATTATTTTAACAGTAATCCTATATCAGTGCAAATGAAAGGAGATTTAGCCCAGTATTATATACAAAACACATCTTCATTTTGCAACTTCTGCAAGTTCAAAACCTTCTGTCCCTAGCTCTAAAGAACCCAAAGAACAGTGGTATCATGTCTTTGCACAGCAGGCAGAGTAATAACAGCAAGAGAAAAATGTTTTCTCCAAGATAAAAAATGCCAGAACTCTTTGCATAAAACCAGTATTTGTCATCTTTGACATATATACCTTATTAGACCACTTGGGCTCAGAAATAACTTCATTTACTTACCAATTCTTTACATTTCAGAGATGGCTCTTTTCATGCCTCAGTTTTCTTATTAGTATGCAGTGCATTTGGTCAAAGAGCTTTCATTAATGACAATTTTCATACAGAGCCTTCTCCTCCAGTGAGGGTGGTGAATGTTTTCTCTTGAACAGTTAGTATGGAAACTTCAATAGTCCTTCTGTTGTGCCACAAACTGCATGATTGGTTTGGAAAAATAATCTGGATTGGGGAGCACAGTACTCCTGCACTTTTCTCAGACAGCAGCAGCATTGCTTTTCCCATTCACTTGACAAATATAAAACACTTCCACAAACTCACTCTTTCTCCATTTACCTGACACAGATGCGTATCGGCCAAGCTTTGCTTAACTGTGGCAGCAGGAGTGAATGCTACAGATTGTAGCTGAAAGTGTTATTTTTTTTTTACAGGATTTTTTTTAGGTTTTAACTGTCCGTTAGCCTAAATGTTGAAATCACAGAGTAGCTAGAACCCAGCATATGTTGAGAATAGACCAAAGCTAGAAAAATACACGCACTTCAAGAAGTTGATGAAGCAAGATGTATTTTTCAATACCAAAGAAGTTAAAAGGAAACTGTAAAGCAGTTCCCACACTGCAGAGGACTCAATTTGCTATCCTGTGACAGAGCAGAGCACGAGCTCTTGCTGAGTCAGAATGCTGCCGAAGCTGTGAGTGTGCAAGTTCTGCTCTGCGTGCAGGCACAGGGAGTGGCGCTGCCACTTGCTACGAGCCAATAATGCACAAGGAACAGGAAAAGACTCAGCAGGACCTCAGTGGAAGCAAAACTCTGCAGGGAGGACAGCCTGCTCTTAGACAGACAGCAGTGCCCTGTACAACGTTTGGAATTTTTAAGTACTATATCCATGTAACTTTTAAATACTTTCTATCAAAAGTTCAGAATACCATGAAGACCATAAGTCTTCATTGTCCAAATATGGGTGAAACTTTCAAGATGGATTTGTAGATCTCGACACTTTTCCATGAGTTTGTCTAAGTAGGAAGAAGGGAAGAAACGTAATGGAGTACAGTAAGGATCCAAAAATTTGAGTTTTCAGAAACATATGCAACCTCCTGAAAAATTGCATCTGCAGAAATTTTCAGCCAACAACCTCAATGATCAGAGTTTGCTGAAGAGTTACAATTGAGCTTGTGAGTAGGATGACAGGATTGCCCCATGTAAATCAGCACAACATTTTGGGAAAAAAAAAATTCCTGGAATTATCAGGAGGTCTTTAGGGGCTTTATTTGCAATATTTCTTTAAATTATTGCCAATATGACTGTGCCTAATACTGATTAAATAGTTTCTTCTTATTTTACTGAAAAGCTTGTCGAAGTTGCAAGGCAAGCTGACAGAACTCTGATTCTGCAGTGGCAAGAAGTCAGTACCAAGGAAGATGTCCCTCCTGGAGGACATGCTCAAGGACTAAAAGCACTACAAGCCTGAGCAATACTTCCTATCAGCTTGTAAACAGTTCTTTTCAGTGCTTGTGTCTGGGGAAGAAATTCATCCTGTCCCTCTTTGCAGTCCTGCAGTGAGCACAGGCAAGCTCTTCTTGATGATAGCGATTCATCCTCCAGCCTGGTGTATCTGTCCTTCCTCCTTTGGCTTCACTCCAATTGATGGACTGATATAGCCTAACATGATTTGTATTTACACACAGATTCATAGAATACCTGAAAATGGTTCCTGGTGGTATTTATTAGCTCCTCATGCCTCCGGTGTGATCCAGTGGCATCTATAAAAGGGCAGCTGCTGGGCTATCAAACCTCCTATCTTATTTCTGGGAAAACACTTTTAATCTCTGATGAGAATATCCTAATAAAATATAGTAGGTTTACTGATAAAAACTGAGTGTCAATACCATCATACAACAAAAAGGAATTGAGTTTGACTTCATATAAAGCTCTCATAACTCTCAGCACATTGTTTACAGGCAGAGCAAGTGAGTAGGAGTGCTCCTGCTTGCAGAGAAGAGCTATAGTATAATAAATTTAGCAGAGACCAATTACTGACTGGCTTCCAGATACTACTGCATTATAAATAGCTGACTTTATGATACTAATTTATTACTGTAAGCTAAATTATGTGTATGCATGAACAGAAACTTACTCATTTATGAAAATATTGGGGACACCAGCTGATTTCACCAGGAAAGGATGCAGGTTGGGGATATTTTGAAATACTTCAGCATAAAAATACAGATTGTGCATTAAAAAGAGAGATGGGATTGTACCGTTTCCACGTGGAATACCACAGACTGCATGCAAAAGAAACCTCACAAGGGCGGAACAATATGGCACAAGTGCACTGTTATTAACCTGAAAATGTCTGTGGCCTACACATGTGAAATATTACCATCAAGAAGACACTTAAAACCTATAGAATAGGGATTTTTTTTGTCAAAATATGAGTTATTTATAGCATAGAATAAGTTGGTATTATAGACATACAAATATAATTTGGACAGTAACAATTACTTTTCTACCCTGTGTAAAATTCTGCCTGTACCTACAGCTGCATTCTCCATTTTTATGCCTCCCAGCTACCGTAAGTCCTTGCTGGAGTGCCACATCTGTGAAGCACTCCCAGTGCTGACACACCTGAAACGGCCCAGTCAGCTCTCACAAAAGGATTGCACAACCAAACAGGCAGTACATAACAAGACATGCCTGGAGCTGCAGTTACCAAGGTGTGCTGAAGTTACTAAGGAAGTTGGAAGAAAGGCTGGGAAAATACATAAATTTCAAATTAAATGACAGACTAAACACTGCAGTGTGACCCAACCTACTTTTGGAGTTATCTTTTTCTTTATTTTATCACTGCAGGAATTTTCTTATGACTTATCTGAGTTACACCCAGCCTTGTGCCTTCCCAAGAAAGCATTAGGGTCCCCTACTAAAAAGAATGGTGAAAATTCAACTGTAAAAGAGCTGTGGAGCAGGATTAAAATGCTATTATAGATCTTTAATAACCACAGGACCTTAAACATTAACACTAAGAGACACCAGCAGCTAAGAGAGACAATCTTCCTGCAGGAGTTGTCAAGCTTATTATGAACGCCTTGACCCCAGCCGACCGTCCCTCCCTCTCCTCCCACTCCAGTAATTATCTCAAATCAACAAGACAGTGAATTTAGCTTGTGAAGTTAACAGGTTTTCAAAAAAGCCAGTATTAGTCTGTCTAACAGCCCTTCAGTTTGTTTCATTGCTACCTTAATGAATATCCTGTTTTGGCAATTACAGAGTTGGTTAAAAGGTGCCTATGTGATCTGAAAAATGAAAATCTGTAATTGTTACATTTTCCTCAGGTAAGAAAAATAAAATTAACATTTCTGAGACAGAAATTTCTATTCGATGAATAGAAATCGATTTATATAATTCTGTAGTTTAAAAAAGCAGTTTACACAATCCTGAACAAGGTTTGTATGTTCTGCAAACTTCTAACATACTCCTCATGTATCCACGCCAGTAGTATTTACTGCACAGTAGTATCTGGATTTTATAACCAGTGAAATGTGAAATTCTTCAGATGTTAAACTCTTCCCTTTCCAAAATTTGTCTTTTCAAGTTCAAAGTTATTAGTTTGTAAGCACTTGATGCTCAAATTTTATCACAAATTTCCATCCTCATGTTCCTTTAAATAATTCAGGATTTATTCCATAACTCAGTGAAAACATAGTATCTATCTATGGACTTAAGTCCTTTAGAGTTTCTGAAAAGTTCTGGTTCTGGAGCTTTCCAGGCAATTGGAAAAGAGGGGAACTGTATCAAAAATGTCAGTTTAAAACTGCCTTGACAGGAAAAGTCTTAAGCTTGGAGATGGTCTGCCCTGAGGAAAAGAAAAAGGAAGGTAACGATTCACGTTTTTTTAGTTCTTTAAAACCATTATTATTTTGGGCATGAGGAAATAAGTTAGAATGTGTTCACTTCTTTGAAGAACCAATATTACACACTGCCCTATAAATTTGTAAATACAATTGTAAAAATGCATCCAATCCACTTTATAGCTTATATATGGACTGGCTATGGCTCTATACATGTGCATTTTTCCATTAAAAAGCATCATTTTATCATATTTTGAGTATCAAAGTATCATCACCAGAAATTTCAAGACAAAAAAATTTCTTTCAAAACCATGATTAGTACTGCAAGAAGTATAAATAGTAGTATTATCTTGAGACTTTTTTTGAAATTTATTTTTTAGCAAATGTTCTCTAAATCCTCTATGAAGTTTGTACTGCTAACCTCATTCTGTCTTCCAAAAGGGTATTTCCCTAGAAAATTGCATAATCCTAAATAACAGATGAAAAAAGCAAGGCATGGAAAAATTTTTGGAGGGATTCAGTTCTTAAACTATTCTAATTAAAAATTTTGCAAGCAGCTTAAACAAAACGTACAGTGACTTTCAACTGACAGACTCACTTTGGAGAAGGAAGTTAATTCCAAGATGAGGAATGGTAAAAGGATTAAAGGGCACAAGGCAGAATTTAAACTGCAATAGGGTTATTAAATTGACTACGGGCTTGAGATTACACTTTCTAAAGCCATTAATGCTGCAGATTCCCACAGAGTCTAATGGAGGTTGGATCCATCTCTTCATAAAAAAAGGCAACTTCCTACACAACCTCATTCTGAGTAAGTGCAGAGGTTCAAACCACTGGAGCCATCTGAAACAAGGCAAAAGTTGGCCCATAATGTATGTCCCTGTAGCAGTCTGTGGAGAACATGAACAAGAAAGCACGTGATGTCCTGATCAGGTTTTTAAGTTTGGTGGGCAGAAAAGTCATTAATTTGTTGGCACATGTACTGTGGAGAGCCTGCAAACAGCCAAACACAGGCCTAAAGCCTCTGGTGCCATCCTCCTGTTGGGCACATGGCAGATCTTAGGTGGTCTCTTCCCTTGCCCCTGTACTTCTCTTTCTGCCATTCTTTCAAGCAGAGTTTGTAATCCTAAAACATTCCTGGAAGATCCTACCAAGGAGTACCATATTTAGAATTGATTTCTACACTTAGGGACTGGAAGAAGGAAACATGAGCAAAAGGAAGAATGGCAAAGAACACACAGGGGAGTGATATCCTACTGAAACCCTGGGATTTGAATTCTGCAGATCTACAGAAATCTTAATCAGGCTGAATATATACTACGGAATGAAGTGAAAGGGTGGATCCAGGTAGTAACGTCACTAATATATCTGTACCTATCATGCCTTCAGGAAAATAACCATTGAATATGTGTTCAAGATGACAGTTAATAATACATTAAAAACAGACAAAACCACCATGGCTATAACTAGTCATGAGAAAAATTACAGACGTCGGTCTCCTAATCTACGTTGTTTTACACTATTCTCAACTAATCTAAAGCTCATATAGTATTTATCAGATATAGTAAGCTAATCATCATTTGCAGATACAGATTTTTGTCATTAGGGAAATACAAATTAGTGATGATGTAACACCACCTTAATTTTATAGTTATTCCATGACCCTTGGAAGCTTTGGGAAGTTAACTATTTATGAAAGAATTATTTGAAGGTGTACACCCATTCATGGTATGGGTTTTTTTTCTTTTTGTCAGACAGCTTCATATGAAGACATTTCCGTGGGCAGAAAAGGATAAGGAGCCTATCTGTGCCTGCTGCTTTCTTCCTGCTGTATTTACTGGCTTGCAGATCTAAAAACACAAATGGAGCATGGGAAAACAGCCAGCTGGAGACTTGGCATCACACTGTGTGCTATTGGGTCATGCTGGTTTTCTCCTTCTTATACCAGCAATGTGGACAGTTCATGAAGAGTCAGACTCTGTACAAATGAAGAAAAGACCCTTTGGATCCTAAACATTGACTATGTTATGGACACTCGGGTTTTAGTACATGTATTAAAGACTGAGAAAAAATACTAAGAATAATCACATGCTTTAAATTACAACAACCTTTTGTTGGAATCAACAAAGCAACATCAGGGATAATCAAAAAGACACCACAGTAACAGTCTCTGCTCCCATCATTGTATGCCTGTTGACCATGGAAAACACCTTACAGCTCCCAAGCTTCAGATCCAGCTGTCTATATCTAGACAAGAAGCAGAATAAGTCAAGGGTTTCAAGTTCCTACTCATCCATGGATAATGTAATCATATTAGGAAGTCTGTTTTGACAACACCAAGGGCAGGGTGAAGGCGGGCTGTATTATGGAGATACACTGAGGTGAAATCTCCTACATGTGGATATGCTGTGCTGCAGTTACTTGTAAACCACACACACTGATTTTTTTTTCCACTGCAAGTGCTTCTTTCCTGAAGGACTGATGTATCAGCACTACAGAAACAACCAAGTATCACAAGTGATTCAAGAGTTAATTGGGTATTTAACTCTGCATCTCAGTGCCTCATCAGAGCAGCACATTCTCCACTCGGGACTTCCTTTTTCACAGACCACTGCTACAGAGCTGTGTTCCTGATACTTTTTAATCTACTATGCCACCTTTTTTAAAGTCTCAAGTGCCTGCAGTAATAAAATAAGAGCAATCTCTTGCATGACTACTTATTATGGAAAAGTAAAACTTGCATTTTATACCTATGGAATAATTTTCAGGGAAGGATTCTTATCAGGTACTTAAATATTTAACAGACTCTAGTTCTTCTCTCCAGCAGTTGTTCAGTAGCCTGCAATTGTCTCATAACTGAGAAGATAAGGGTATGGCTGAAATGTATGGACTTTTTTCATTACAAACAAGTTTGCTGGCCCTTCCCTTTTCAAGAGAGATAAGGGAATTATATTTGGGAAGATCTGGCTTTTTTTTTTTTCCTTAATGTAATTAAAAAAAAAAAAAAATACACGATTCATATCAAATATGCTAAAAACACCACTCGAGACTCTTCCAGCACTACCAGCGTGAAAGCTCCAAGTCACAGTGTTTAAGGCCATAAAAGTCACCCAACCATGCAGCTTTACCCTTCGTACGTCACAGCCCATTAACATTTTTGTTACTGCCTTTTTCTTCTTTTTCCTTTCTCTTTTCCCCAAAAGGAGATTCGTCACCGATATTCTAAGGCTGAAATTTTGGTTTTAGCTGCTCAGGTTAGAAATGCATTTCATTTTTGCATTGTTGTAAACCAATTTTTCTATCAGCTTAAAAGAATTAGGTGTTCCTCTGCTTATCAAGGTCAATGAATTTTTGATGTCTGGCTTACTTGAATACACTATTCACAGTGCAGAACAATAAAGACTCTGTTTTTGTTTGGATCATCTTCAAGTCTGAGGGCAAGTTTCCTTGAAGGAAGGTCTGTCAGGACACAGCACTGCAGACTGGTTTAATTCAAGCTCTGGGAGTGAGGTCCCATCCATCACAAGTGCCAGCTGGATTATCAACCTGTTTGTTCAGTGGCTATCAACACTCACTGTAGTAACCACTCCTCACTGCTGTGTGCACAAGAACACACCAGAGAGAAACTCCTTCAAGAACAGATTGAGCTCATTAGAACATACTGATGACTCAAACTAATTTCTTATTTCTGCCCCCAAATCCTGCACTAGACTTACTTTTCCAGATAAAGATCCCCATTCACTAACCAGAAATATTTCAATAGGTAAAACCTATTAACCTTCAGATTAGTTTTTGGGAAACTCATCAAGGAATGTGAAATGGATTTAAATCAAGTCTAGTTTATTGCAACAAAAGGCAAATACCAAACTGTTGGTATTCCTGCCTCCCTAGTATCCCTTATGAGAGACAGGGAGGAAAAAAAATCCCACCAGACCTGTCTACCCTGTAATGAGCCACCTGTTTTAGATGAGCAGAGTAAGATTTCATCTACTGTAGGGGTGATTATGAAAAAACAAAGTGAAATTTGACAAATTAGATCTCATGGTTCAGAAGGTAAAAAAATCACCAAAGAAACCAGTAAAACAATGTCCCTACAATGCTACTCCCACTCACAGCATCAGGCTGCCATTTATTTCTTTTGGGTAATATTGAAATTGATTGGAGCTGAGTGTAGGATGCACTCACAAGAATAAAATATTTGTAAACACAAGATTTTTATTTCATTATAGAGCTGTTAGACCTGGAACACTGGACAAATTCCAATCTATGTAATTACATTCCGTCTTTCTAAATTCTCTCTGCAGCCTTAATTGGAAATAATGTTTTTCTTCATTTCCTCTCCTGGATTATGGTTCCACCACAGAAGTGTCTGCACTTGAACAAAATTACTTTTATGGTCAGCATAAACGACGGCTTGGGACACAAGAATAGAAAAGACTTGCTACAAATGTAAAAGTGACAAGACTTTTCAACAGGTCCTTACAGTTTTCTTCCTCTCTGATGAAGAAAACCAGGAAGCAGTGTCCTTCTCTCACTGTGTCTGAAACCAGTTAAGATTTGCCTCATTTTCTAAATTCATCATGGAGTACCTCCAAAAATCTTACTCTTTCACTTGCTGAGTGCTAAAGAACTACAGTAGCCTCCCACACTAATAATGGAGAATTCACACCTACTTCGTTCTTAATAATCTCTGTATTGTGTGTGATGATTAATTGTATTGAAGTTAAAAATTGCATACAAACAAGATTTCTCCCACAGCAAAACTCACAGGAACAGGGACTCTGGCTAAACTTGACTTCACATTCAAATATGTGCATCAAACAGTATGATACATTTTCTTCCTTTAATTATGTTACAGAGCTGATGCATGAGCAATGTCTGGCATTTCATCTTCCAAGGGCACTTAAATCCTACATGATTCTCATTGAGACTGTACAGACAACACAAGTACACGGACTCTTCTGTTTACAGACAGAAAGAACTTGATCTGGCAACATGCTACTGCAAGATCTGCCCCTGGTTACAGCAGTCAATGGAAGAAAGAAACAATATAAGAAAATATAAAGGAAAAATAAGAAAACAATATAGGATGAAAGAGGAAAAGTAAAACACTTTACACTTCAGCTCCACATTGATTTGTTGCCTTTAAAAAACAAAAAAACCAAATGCAAGAGGTTCAGCAAATGCAGAAGTTCAAGAATAACTTGATCACATATTAAATACAAAATCTCAACATTTTCTTGACTGATTCATGACCATATGTATTCCAATATATCCCCAATTCTCTGCAAACATATCAGAAAAAAAGGACTAAAACTGAAACTGTAAATATCAATGTTTGACTTTGTTGGTTTTCAGCACCACAGGATGGTAATGCCCCACAAACATGAATGCATTCATCCTCAAAACATCTCCTAAATGTTCTTGCACCTCATAATCACATCACTAGACTCCTGGGAATTTCACAGTATCATCAAAGCACGATTAAGGGCAAAGAACCAGCAAACAATCCCTTACTCAAAATGCCTGCTATCAGCCATTACCACTTCAAGATCAGAAGCAAGGTGGATGATCCTTCTTTTTTGCCAGAAGTTATGAGGATGAAGCTGGCCTTAATCAAGATGATTAATACCTCTCCTTGAATTGGTGGGAAAAGACAGCAAACATGCCACAAGGTTCTCTTCAGTCTATTTGGCTGGAAAGAATACGATTAGGACACAGGGACCCAGGTAACCAATTCACAGTAAGATAATACAGGAGAGAAAGAAAAGCCTAAGGATATCCAGGATCCAGTGAAGAGAGCAGTAAACAGCAGGGTGCAGACAGCAGCTCCTCATCCTAATCTAACAGGACTGATGAGCCAGATGGCAACTGTAAATAAAGTATCAAAGAACTTGAAGTGAGAATGAAATTCCATTGCAGCTGGAATCAGTTTTACAGAAAAATAGCATGGAGACCAAAGGGACACTGGAAGGTACTGTACTCATGAGGAGAACAATGACCTTTGCTGCAGTGAGCTCTTCAGCACCTCAACCCAGCTTGTTCTATTTTCAGTTTCCTCCAAAAACTTCGACTCTGGCATTCATTCTGTGGGGGAGAGTGGCCTCCTACTTACCTTACTAAATTTAAAAAGCTCATAAAGAATAAATAATAGAAAGCACCAGAAAACCTATGCTACATTTTAAATTGACAGTGCAGGGTATAAACATTAGACTTAAATTATGCAGCACAGTGAACAAATCCAGATCAGTGCTGGCTTCAGTAATTGCAATACTGATGCAGTGCTGCTTTAGACACTGAGTAGTGCTGCTTTAGACAGAGCCACTGCAAGTGCTTTTAGAGTCCCACAACTGCTGGCAAGTACCTGCTTGGAACAACTGCATTTCAAAAAATGCAAACTCAGTACATCCAAAGAGGAGAGTACTTACTCCTAGGGAGGAATCCCATAAGAGAAGAGAGCACCAATAGAAGAGAGTTCCTTTGCTTTCTAATACCGACTGGGTGTTACAGTCTTCAGAGGATGCCAGAAGTCAGTGTTTGTATGGAGACTTCCAAATCATTGTGAATTACATTAAAAGGCTTGTAACTATCATTAAGCATAGCATCAGTCCTTTTACTCAAAGCCCCTCACAACTAGCTGAAGATTCAGCTCTCCATAATTTTCATGTTTTCCTACCTTATCTTTAATCTATCAATATCAAAAGTACAGGATAAAAATTAATCCAATCCTACATTTACAATACGGCTTCATCAGAATAAGCAGCTGAAGTTCAAGTAGAAATTACAATTATGTAATCTGTAATTACTATTCCACCTTTAATCAGAACTATTCTGAGACCAAGGTCAGTGTAACTACACTGACAATTAATAAAACTAGAAGGGGTTCTAAAATCCAAGAGAGTTAATTCTGATTCCAGATGTCTTGGCTCTCAGCTGTGCAACTGGGCAGCCTTGCAGCACCAGCTCAGGTGCAGCCCATTCCACTCACAGGGTTTGATGGGCTCGCTGTGGGTGTAGGGCTGCTCCAGCCGAAACAGTGCAAACTCCCCACCTTCCTCTATCAATGAGACACTGTAGCAACTTTTTGAACAGTACCACCCCTACCCATCCCAAAAGAAGCTCAAAATAAGCACTAGCCATGATTTAACAAACCCACGTGGCACTCCAGGAGGAAACACCTCTAAAACATTCTCCAGTGCTGCCAGTGGCTTGCTAAGGGGTTTTGGATGCGTTACTGCAGGCCCTAGGTGCTCCCAGCCTTTGTCTTCCATGGTTCCACCACACATGCTGCACTTCAAGTGCTGTGTTTTAATATGAGGTTCCTCACACACCACATTTCACTAGGATCAGCACCACCAGGTGCTGCCATCATACAACTAAAATCAGGAAGAATACAACACACTGAAAGTTGCATGCTTTTACCAGGGCTTTGACAGCATGTTTCTTCCTATATTCCATTAAGCCACCTGGGTGAGCTGACATTTAATTAACTCGGCCTCTGGTTTGGTAACTCTTACAGATGCAAAGATTATTTTAAGGAATACTTGGAAATAGATGGGTTAATGCACAACATCAATACTTGGAACATTTGAATCATAGAGCTGTCTTTGATCTTACATTCTGTTTGCTATTGAAAAAGCAACCATCTCACCCTATGCAAGATGAAAAATGAAACAGAATTTGACATCATGTTAGAAAGATTCAATTCATTAGTACGATATGGTATCAGAACTGCAAGCCATGATCTACCAAGTTGCAAATGGAGAAAATCACTTTAAAGGTTCTTCATTTACAACAGATTTCAAGCTGTCAGGCTCTCCAAGACAGCATCCTGCTTATTAGAAATTAAACGGGAGATGTGGATCCAAGGTTATTATGTTCTTTTAATGACCCAAACTCACCAAAATTAAACATTACAGAAAGCAACACAAACCACTGCTATAATAAATGACCGGACTATTCCGCTTTGATCAGCTTGGGGCCTCATGTAATTATCAAGGAGCTTAAACTTGTTTACTGGATTACCTTAATATAAAACTCAACTTTTCAGCTGCATTGTCCCTGAAACACTGTAGTGCCACATTTTCCCACCCCCCCCCGGAATTAATTTATCAATTCCCAAATGCTGTATTTAGAAGACAGAAGGATAAATAACATTGTTGCTTATATAGCCTGCTACATTCTGTATCTTCTTTTCTCTATGCACTGAGGATCAGTGGGCCCTCTCCCCTCAGGTAACCAGAAGGACCCATTCTGTCCTGACCAGCTGAGCACAGGGTCAGAGGGACAGCAGGAACATCTCAGCCATGAGGCTGGTTGGCTTCTGATTGCAGGGTCACTGCTCCCTGGGAGGGTGGGAAAGGCAGAGAAAACTTTGTAGATAGGCCTGACAGATACTCTTACTCTAAATAATTTTATTTCAAACACTGAAAAGTTGTTCTGGTGTTTAATGAGGTGCAAAGGAATTTGGATATCTTATTTTAATAAATAAAAAACTTGCAAAGCATACCTGTATTTAGAGATTTGATAGAAAACATTTTGATTCTGAATTTACAGGTCGTTGACTATATATCATTAATATGAAAATATTAATCAGGATCCCTTTGATCCTGATTGGATTTAAACCACGTAAATTGAAGTTCCTTTCCAGTGAAGAGCATCTATATACCATCTAGTTCTAAGTAACACAGAAGCATTTAGCAATTACCACTACATAAAACGTATTTTAGGTCTTTTTATATTTATATAGTTTTAGTCTGCATCTATAGCATTCCCATGCAAAGTGGATTTATTTATGAATTCAGAGCCAGTTCAGATTATTATTTCTGAATTAAAGTTCAGATCCATTTTCACCATTACAGAATGCATACACTTATCTATCATTTAATATAAAATTTGATTCTCTCCCAGATGAAACCTGGAGAGTCTTGCATAATATTTCAAAATGCCAACAGAGAAGACATATTCCTCACTGTTACTTTGAAAACCAAGTACCTAATCTGCATTTCTGCCAGATAATTCTAAAATTGGCTGTTTGTGAACAGCAGATAATTCTTAATTAACTCCCAATACTACATAAAGCTAATTTCTTCGCTGTTTGTGCATTCCTAAATAGGTCTGCATTATGGCCTCAAAAGCAAGAAGTGTGAACAGAAGTCTGCTATCAGCCCCTTAAAGAGGAGAACAAACTACTTAATATTCTGGTGCTCCTGCGGTTTGATCTAATACTCAATGAACTGTAAGAATGACAAAATACTAATTATGGACATATTTTACCTCATTATTTATGCTTCATCCAAAAGTTAACGTTTAAGAAACAAACCCCTCATGCTTAATTCTCTGTCAACTTTTTGCTAATTATCACAGCAGGAGAAATGCACATTTAAACCACCTCAGCTGACTCCTACTGTTTGCAGCCCTCAAACATGTGTTCTGTTTGTAAGCTGTACTTAAAGCAGGCATAAAGGTCATGTTTGCATAAACTCAGGCTTCTAACACCAAATTATTTTATTAATTTTTATTTGAATGACATTCTCTCTCTCATCTGGATTTAACTTCGTTATAAATGAAGACTGCACCTCCTCTCCATAGAGAACTCATTCTAACATCCTTCCCTGTGGAAGGACCTGACCAGAGTATCCTGTTCTCTACGGGATGTTCTACAGGCACACACTCAGGGACAGACCTGCTGCTCACCAGCCAGTGCAGCTCCTCACAGTTGCAATGCAATGCTGACCTTCTCCAGGGAAAGCTCAATACCGAGGGCAGGCTCATCAACCTACTTGGAAATGTCTCGTGGAGGAGTCTCTCTGGTTTCTTTGGGAGACTGTGAGATCAGCTTCACAGCTCCAGTGAGTAAAATACCCTCAATCTATTCCTGGTTTTACACATTGCTCCATCTGTAAACTGCTTACACCTGAGCACAAGGGCTCAGTGCCCTGCTGTAGCCATCCATCAAGTGAATACAGTTATTGATTTAGACCACAAGGATATAAATCTGTCTGGAAACAGAGGCAAGTATTCATATAGACACCAGTGACATAGATATATTCCTTTTCCTAGCAATCTTTAAGCTACTTATACCAAACCTTCCCCTTCTATTTTAAGAGCCAAAGTAATAGGCTGTAATTTTAGAGATGAACAACAAGGGCACACATACTATGGCATAATTCATCCCATATTAACTCCTTTCTTTAGGGAACAAGAAAGCATCAAAGCAGTGACCTAGCAATATACCAGAAATATGAGCAGCACCACTTCATTTTAGCACAACTGCAGTACCTCGTAATTGGTTACTGGCTCACAGCTGAAACATTAATGTTTTCGTTCCCCCACTATTGTAAAATGTGATAAACCAGGATTTTGTTTCTTTTCTTCCCTCTTATAAATAGTCTCTAATTTTGTAATCAAACAATTGATCTAATGATATATTTTCAGGGACATTATGTGAAAAAGTCTGCTACTTGAAAAGACAAGGGGCAAAGGTTTAAATTTTTTTCCCCTTTGGTCAAGTTAAAACAATTTTTCCTATAATTTTGAACAGTCCAGTGACCTTTTTATCTTAAACTGCTTGCAAATAGTTGGCAGAGACCTGTCCAAATAATGCACTTGGTTACTAAAGTATAATGGTTGACTGCAACGACTACATATAATACAAGGACAATCAGTTCCAGAAGTGGCTGTGCTGCTTCTGCATCCTTTCCAAAGATGTGGCAGAAAGAATTCTTGGCTAATGTTTTCAAGAAACTTCCCAACTAAGATGGGCTATCTCAGAGCTCAAGACAAAGTTTGTGAAGTCTTTTCCCAAAGTTTAGCAAGCAACAGAGTTAAACAGAAACCCCACACTACTTTTTCCAGAGAGCATCAAGCTGTGAAGACAAAGATGAAGGTTAAAACAGAACAAACTCCTGCTAAGCAATTGAGCACAAAGAAACCCCATGATATAGTCAGCCCTGCTGAATGGCAGTTTTACAATACCATCAAAGTGTTTTGCAACTATTCCCCTTGAAGGCTATGAACTAAATCTTTGGCTGATATTGATGCATGAGCATAATTTATAAATTTCTCCTGAAAATATAGGAGAATTCCATCAGCTGTTTAAGAAACATACTCTGGGGCTTTAATTTTACACTTTGACAGGAAAGAGCAAATTTGTACATTCACATTTATATGTGAGTATATATATTTATGCATGCATGCATGTATATATATACTATATAAACATATATGTAAAATAGTATTTACACAAACACACACTCGACATGACCTTTAATGGTCCTTTTCTCTCTGTCTGCATCTAAACGTATTTCTTTTGAAGCTTGTATCCAAGCCTCTTACTCTAAGTATTCATTTTATGAAAGAAACTACAGACTTGCATAGGTATATTAATATTGATAAGCCCCTCAAGCTGCTGTTCTTTGTAAGCAACCAGCACAAACAGGCACACACAGAACATCTCATCATTATGCTACAGAGGTGCATTAGGGGAACACAAGAAAAGTCAAAAGCAGCATTTTCTTCTCCTACCATGTAAATTATCAGTGTATCTCAATATTCTGGAAATTTATGCTAACCCCAGAATGCACCAAATAATCTTCATCTGCCCTAGTTAATAATTTGCAACTCTGAACACATCAGCACCACAAATAGTAGCATTATTATTAACTATGCCAGAAGAAAAAATGATTACCATGTATTTATTTTAATTCAATCCTTTTGCTTATATTCAAATCTTTCCATTTGAGCACAAGAAAACCACTTTCCAAACTGTGCCTTGGTAGGTGGTAGAACTGACCTGGACAAAGACCAGCTTCTCTCCTAAAATACACACAGGAAAAATCTCACATAGTTTTGCCCTATTTTTCCTAATGGAACATTCCTAGTAATATCCCACATGCACACAGAATGAGGCAGATTTCTCTTTTGAATTTACAGCCTCTCAGTATTGCCTTGCACATCTCTTGTGTTTGGTTTGGAAACAAACTGAACTTTAGCCTGCCTGGCTTGGAAAAACCAATGGAAGCTACTGGGTTTTATTCTGGATGGTCACCACAGAGACAAGATTGCCAACAAAAGACACAGCATTCAGTGGCTATAAAAATGCCTGCTGCTGCTGAAGCATAGGACAAGACTCACATCTCCAGATATTCTGTTGTCACAATAGCCAATATCAAGAGATGATGCTGCAGGTGGTATGGCTTGGCTCCACTCCCCTAGTTCAGTCACAGGCATTGCATTGTGGTTTAAAATTATCCAGTCTTCAAGCAAGGAATTTATGGAAACAAGGATTTTAGCCCCAACAGTCTCCCCATCAGTAGAACACATGAACTATGCTACAAGATATTTCTTAATCTGTCTTGGTGAGATGTTGGGAACCGTGATGATGGCTCAGGATTACAGTGCACAAAGGTTCCCTTTGGAGGGCAGGAGCTGCAGGCACCGAGGTTTGAAAAGGGGAAAACGAGATGAAATTGCTGCATCACAAGTAGTCTGGCATCAAATAGCAGCTCTCAGTCCAGGGCTACCCTCACCAAACTGGGCCACCCTACTCATGTCATCTGTGCCCACTCCATCTTGATCCTTACAGAAAGTCTGTCACTGGTTTCTTTCCTTCTTAGCCCAAGCAGAAGCAGGAAGAAAAACCTCTGGAGACAATTCCCTCCACGTGTAAGACATGAACACCCAACATGATTTGGCAATGCTTTCATTTGTGGTATCATTCATTTTTTCTAGGGAGTTTCATTAAGTAAAATCAGCTTCAGACACTTCATAGATATTTGCTTGCTGTAAAAAGCTCCCAGTCACCCACATTTATTCCTATTCTCTGCTGTTACTCTGGATGCATAATCATAAAGCACATACCCCCAGTGTATGTTCCATTTCATCCTCTGTAGAACATGGTTATAAAGGTTATATAAACATGGTTATATGTGGTTAAATATGGTTATATAAATAGGTTATAATTATCCATTATAAATCAACAGACAGTACTGCACAGTGGAAAAACATATTAAACTATCACAGGGGATGCATACTTATTTTACCCTTGAATAATTACGACCACTTAAGCCATGAATAACATAAGGAGAAGTTGTTAAGTGAAAGCTGGAAACTGGTTTTACAGCTCAGTGGGAAACAGAATACCATTTGAGGCAAACAAAAAAGGATCATTGTGTCATGCAGGCAGGAAAAAAAATTAAGGAAAAATGACACTGATAATAAAATCTATGTAATTGCCATAGTCTGATGCATCTAAAAGTGACACCATGTCCAAGCAGGTTAAAAAAAAAAAAAAAGGTAGTAGAAGTCTTTCATTGCCTATTCCATCAGCATCATCACTCAAAGCCTCATTTATTGGGAGCGAGGAACAAAGTAAGTCAAAGAAAGCAATAAGCTATGAGATATTTATTAAGACTGCATCATAAAAGTGAAAGAAGCTATAAAGTAAAGCAAGCTTAAGTTGTTTTTTTTTTTTCAAGCTATATTGATAATTGTTCCAAGTTACTTCTTTTTTTGGAATGAACAGTCTACAAAGGAAATTTCAGACACTGGCAAAGTGACACTGGGAAACAGAGTGTCTTGTTTGCTTACCAAGACAAAATAAAAATCACCTTCAATTACTATCAAAATGGAATTAGCAATAAAAAAATGCATAGTTGCAAGAGCATGGTCACATTAATTATTAATCCAATAAACACTAACTGATCACTACTTTGGAAAGCTGGCGCATTGTTAAAGCTCCCTCAGATCTGCCTTTAGCTGGAGCAGGTCAGGGCTCATTTGAGCAGCTGAGCTGACAGATCTGACGAGTGGCAAATATCTGGGAGACAGAGAAGTGGGGACAAACAGTGCAGTCAGAAGTGAATTTATGAACAAATTGTGAATGAAATGAAACAGAGAAAATAGAATATTTTTACCATTTTAAGATAAAATTTTACCATGACAAAAAAGGATACTGGTTTTCAATGGCGCTTACTGCTGCACTGGTTTTATAAAGAAACCCTTAACTGTTCAGGATCTGGCAATCAGGTGACACTGATCTGGGGAACCAGAGCTCTCTGCCAGGATGGCCAGTGTCTGTTGGGGAGGCAATGGGAGCCTCTGTTGCCAGGCTCCTTGCAGCATCATTTGCATCTGGATTATGAGTGACTACCCAGACAATTCTGCTCAAATTTCACTATCCAGCTGGCCCATAACCCCACATAACCACTCCAGCATAGGCATAATCCATTGCCTTTATCTTAACTGTATTTGACCATTTTCACACGTACAGGAATAGTTTCTGTAGACTGTAACAAATTTTCCATTTGCCCTCTTCTGCATCAGGAACTCTCTAGGACACTCCACACAGGGCAATAATAAAAGCTTACAAATTGGACTAGACACAGCGGGAGCTGGCAGGGGAACTTTGAGAACCCGCCAAAATTCCCACCTGGAAAGGTCCTGAAGCCATCAAACACCTCCCTGTGAAGGTGACAGAGAGCTGTCCATCATCCAGGTGCAAACTACTCCATTCTCTTCTCTCTGCAGCTCCTGCATCACCAGAGTTACTCCCATGCACTGAGCACAGGCCTGTTAGCAGCTGCAACAGTGCTAGAACTCTAGAACAAACCTTATTTTCTCACAGCTCTTGCCACACTTGCTGCCTCCAGTTCCTACTGAGTCCAGTCAGAGCCCTGGTGAAATATAATTGTCTGAAACCCTCAGAGAGAGATCATTCTATGCATTCACAACTACTGTGAGAAGTAACCAATCTCTTAAACTATGTGCTAACATG
>WEKY01042264.1:0-18453 GCA_013390045.1 Picathartes gymnocephalus
GAGCCACTCCAGGCATCAGCTCCTGGCTGTGCCAAGCAGGGATGTGCTCGTGTGTGCTCCCTTCAAGCTGTTCCCTCTTTTGGCACAGCAAGCACTGAGCCGAAACCCTCCTGGGGGAGGCCCTTTGCCTGCATTGATCTGTTTTCAAACTGATTTTGCTCTACCTGGTGTTACCACAGGGATTTTTGGCACCATTTCCAGTTAGAACTGGCAGTTTCACCATCCTCCTCCACCTGCTACTGATTTTCTACCATTGCAACTCCAAATCTCTTTCAGCCTCTGCCCTCAGCAGGGCTGGGACAGGAGCCAGAGTGCAGTAATTCTTATCAGGGGATCACTCTCAGACTTTAACCACAGCGAGAAGGTGTTAGAGATTCTTAGATCTGACGAAGAATTTACTTCCAGCCCGGAACTCGAGCAAAGCCAGGCTTGTGAGTTCTTGGGAGGAATTAAATACCAGGAGAGCAGGGGATTCATAAAAGGCTCTGTCAGCTCTTTCCATCATTCGGGGGATGATTTGCATCACCATTTCCAGCTGCTGACTATTTACAGTTGCACAGCTCTTACGGCCCCCATCAGCTGCTGGATGAACAGGTGTTTGCCATTGTAGGGGCCGCAGGAGGGAATGATGGATGGAAACCAACAGCCCTCTGATAGGAAAACTGTTCCCTTAAGGAAGCAGCAGAGTGCTGGGGATGGATATAAATTTAGCTGAGTTGCCTAACAACCTCTAATTTTATTACTGGCTTTTCTTTGGGCTGGCAGGAGAGGAGGACTCGTGTTCTGGGCAAATGTGCTGCTCTGGCTGTGGCTGAGCTGGCGGATTCCTTGCTGTTATTCCCTCTTTTCTGGCCACGCAAAGCTCCTGTGGCCACTCCCAACCTTGTCCTCTCCTTAGGTGGGGTCAGGTTGGGATGTTGGAGTAGGGACCCCCCACGAAATGCCCCGCTGAGCTCGGATATCACACCAGGGAGCCCCAGGATGTGCTTGAAGTTCTCACTTTTGCTTTGGAAGGACAGTTATGGGAGACAGGAAGGCTTGGTCTGAATCTGTGGCTTCTCCTTTTATTGCTCTTTAGGGGGACCCCCTTTGAAAGGTTGGACTTGATCATCTTGGAGGTCTTGTGCAACTTTAGTGATCCTGGGATCCGTGTTCCCTCCTTTTGTGTGTTCTTCTCCAACTTTAGTGATCCTGGGATCTGTGTTCCCTCCTTTTGTGTGTTCTTCTCCAACTTTAGTGATCCTGGGATCCCTGTTCCCTTCTTTTGTGTGTTCTTCTCCAACTTTAGTGATCCTGGGATCCCTGTTCCCTTCTTTTGTGTGTTCTTCTCCAACTTTAGTGATCCTGGGATCCTTGTTCCTTCATTCTGTGTTCTTTCCCAGCTTTAATGATCCCTCATTTTGTGTGTTCCTCCCCACTTCCCACAGCGCTGTCCCTCAGGAATTTGCCAGCACAGAACTCCAGGCTGAAGTGGAGAGAACGAGCTGGGACTGGCTGGAGCTTCCCAATTAATAGTGTTCTTAATGATGAAATTATGAACATTAATTAATCCACGCATCACAGATCAGGAGTTTTTGAGTTAGACGCTGCAAAATACTAAAAGGAAAGGACAAGCCCTTTCCCCGAGGAGCTGTTTGCCAGCACTCTGGGATGATTTGCCAGGGTGAAAACCACCTGGATTTGCCTACCTGAGCAATTTTTCTGCTTAACTGAATTCTATTACACAACTATCCTGAGCTGACTGGTTTCCAAAATGAAGAGTCATCAATGACTCTTCAATATTGATATAACTGGAGCGGTTTAAAGTCACCACTTGCTCTGCACCAAGGATGTCACAACCATATAAATGAAATGTGATGATTTGTTTTCACAAGACCAAACAAAAATGGCGTGAGGGCACGGATAACCTTCAGGGGGAAATTTATGTCGTAAAAATCCAGTTTGCTTGTTACAAAGCCAGAAGCCTTTGGTGTAGACAAAGATTGTATTGTAGCTGGTTTGAGTTTAAAATCTTTTTTGAAATTTTCAGTCCATTTCTGTGTCAGTTCTGTGGTAACACTGCAATCTGTCTTATCAACCCTGCCCCTCCAAAGATGTGTGCTAAGCCAGTCCTATTTCCTTGAGCACTTGAAACATGTGCTTAACTTTAAGCACGTGGTTCCCTGGGTTTTATTAAATGAAATAGTAAAAAAAAAAAAAAGGAGGAATAATTGGCACATTGCAGTTCCCAGTGCAAGCCCTGATGACAGTCTAATGACAATTCAGAGTGTGCTCTCAGCTCTGGGCTGGGCTCTCTGTGGGGAGCACACACTGCCCTGCTAGAAGTGGAAATTTATATCCTTGAGAGTTCTCCCTGCTGCCAAATCTTCAGCTCAGAAAACAGGAACAGTTTCAGCGACAAATTTAATGAAAAGCTGTGGTCCCATTTGGGTTTTATGCCTTTCAAAGCAGGTCTAAGTTAACGTAATTCCAGAATAAAATAACCTTCACCTTTTTTTTGTGCTGTTAAAAGAACTTTTAAATTCTGCTCTGACAGCCCGGAGTGACCCTCAGAGGAGGAACGGCTTCCTCAATCATTTTGCAAGAGCTGCAGGGTGTCAGTGCCTCTCCCAGGATGTTCTGGGAAAGGCTGGGCCCCACCTCAGCTGGATCCCACTTCCCTGGGTGGGAATGAGGATGGTCCTTCCTGTCCCAGCAGAACTCAGGGAAGGGGGGCAGAAAGGGCTAAAAATGACCCCAAACCCCAGAGTGTGGCACAGGACAGCAGCTCGTGCTCCTGATCTCCTGCAGGTTATTCCTTTCCAGCTCAGCAGGGTTTTGTTCTCCCTGCTCCCTTCTCTCAGAGCAGGTGGTTATTTCTTAGTGAAATCCTCCTATCTGAGAGTCCGGCTGCTCGCAGGACCTTGGGTTATTCCCAGGCTGAGGGGAACTGCTGGAAAATCAGGGAGGAGACCCTTGGGAATGGGATGGAATCGTTCTGCACCAGGCCCCCAGAGTGCCCTTCACACTCACGTTTGTTTGAATTTTGAATTTTCTGCCAGATTGACTGCAGAGCAGTCACACCCAGTCACGCTGGCATACCTGGCAGCTGAGTCAGGCTGCACCAGCCCATCCACTCAGTTTCAGTTGTGCAAATTGAAAAAAAAAAACAAACAAAACAAAACCAACAAAAAAAAAACAAAGCCACTGAATAGAAGTCACCCTTCCAAATCATCTCCCAGAGGGTGGAGAGTCACCTGGAGAAAACTCAGCAGAACAAAAATATTTTTTATTCTGTTTCTAGCACAAAAACAAGGAGTAACTATGAGGCAACAAATTAATTAGAATAAAAAAGTCTCTCAGTGTTACGATTGGGTTTCAGGTATGAAATGATCAATGGCATATCTGAAATATCTTAATTTCTTCATGCAAAGCTGTATTCCAAGGATTACTTTTGTGCATGTGATGAAAGCCAGCCCGCACTGGCACCTCCTCTTTCTACTCCTGTGCTCGTGTACCACTAAAATCACATAATCAGCTGCAGTAGCAGCCATTCATTTAGAAATTTGTTTTTCCACGCATTTCCAAGCAGAGGGCCAAGGCCTGTGAGGAAATCAGGAGTTTTCTCGGTATCCTCAGTTTCTTTAGGTTTTTATCTGGCTTTAAAGGATTGGTGGATATAATTTACTATTATTCATTATATTTTGGGGTGAACGTGTCCTTATATAAACAGCTTGCTTTACAATTAAGCTCGCTAATTAGCCCTCTAATAAACTTCCTACTTGTTTTGCCTGAAAGTAAATCAGGGAGTGTGTCAGAGCATCCTGTTGAGGGATGATGTTGAAACCTTCCTGGGGTGTATTCAGGAAAATTAAGAGCAACCACCAGTACGTATAGCTACGAAACGAGCTCTTTTATTTCCTTCTGATAACATCCTGTTTCAAAAAAAAAAAAAACAACAAAAAAAAAAAACCAAACAAACTTGATTTCCTGCATGCTCTGGGCTCTGGCTGTCCCACAGAGCAGCGGTGCTTAGGTAAATACGTAGCACACGTCAGCTCAGGGCTTTATGAGCATTTGTGTTGACATTTTTCCTCTAAAGGCAGCCCAAGCCCCAGCTCTGCTGTTTGCCCGTGGGCTGCACCCCTGGCAGGGCTCTCCCCTCTGCCTGCGCCGCCTGTTACAGTTTGTAAAGTCCGAGATTGCACAAACAGCGCGGGGAGGAAGGGATGTGTCGGCCCTGATGATCCTTGCAGGGTGTATTTACAGTGCTCAGCTGAGCTCCTCAGTGATGCAGCGTGTTTTATTGGTTCATTGCATTTTGGTTTGTTCCATGTCCCCCTGGTTGTAGCCTGTATGCTCTCCCTGTCAATTATCTGTCCCCTCCCGTGGCTGAGCGAGAGAATCCCTCTCTCTCCCCTGTCATTCTCCTTTCACCCCCGCCCCAAGTTCTAGAAAGGTCTCTGTCATTTCGTTATACATTGGCCCTCACAGGTGTATCCCCCCTTCCCTGTTCTCCCGTTTGCTGTGTAACCTGTCCCTCACCCCTGGACCACACCCTGGGGCTTTCCCAATTGGTTCTGTTCGTGCCCCCACCCCTGGGACCCGGAGGGTATGAAACCCCCTGTCACCTGTGTTTCGGGGTCTCTCAGAGCAGAGCACAGGAGGTTTGATCCTTCTCTGTGAAACTCCTGGTGGCCTGACTCAGTCTCTCTCCATCAGCCGAATAAATCTCAGTTGGTTTGCAGAGCTGCTGAGTCCTCCCTGCTTGGCTTCTCCTCGCGGTGCTCACCTGCTCTCGGCTCTGCCCTCTGTGGCTGCGATCGGGCTCTGGGGATCAGAGAAGACCCCCAGAGAGATTGCCTTCCACCGGCGCAGCCTTGGCACCCCGGGCAGCCGAGCACAGCGAAACCTCAGCATCACGGCTTCCTCCGGGATGGAGCTGGGACTTGTGGGGTGGAAAGAACACGGGGTTTGGCTTGTAGGAGCTGTGTTCTGATCCATCTCCTAAAGAAAGCACACCCCAAGGAGCAGTTTTCTTTTTAGAGGCTGGGAAAGTGCGGTGCCTCTCGGCGCTCTTTCATCTGGGTTAGGATTCTCACAAGGTGCTGAATGTCAAACTGGAAAAGGGAAATTTAGGTGAGATATAAAGAGGAGATTCTTGGCTGGGAGGATGAGGAGGGGCTGGGATGGAATTCCCAGAGAAGCTGCGGCTGCCCCTGGATCTTTGGGAGCGTCCTAGGCCAGGTTGGAGCACCCTGGGACAGTGGGAGGTGTCCCTGCCCAGGACAGGGGTGGAACAGGATGATTTTAAGGTCCCTTCCAACCCAAACCCATCTACAGCTCACCACTGGGGTTCCTCTGTACTACCCAAATCATGTAAGACATCACCACTAATATTTCCTTTCATGTAGTTTTCCAGGCTGACTCTGTGTGGTGGCTCATGGGAGCTCCATGTCATTTACCATCATTTTCTTTGATGCCTTTTTGGTGAAAGAAGTTTAAAAAAACAAAACAAAAAAATCCCTGTTTCTTGATATGTGAGGCAGAGTGCAGCTCTGAGCACTTGATTACAGTGTACAGTATGAATACTTGATTAATAGTTACTGTAAGCATTTGTAAGGAATTTGATGCATCTGGTTTGAATAAATCTCACACATGGACGAAGATGTCTGAATTCAGCTGAAATTTCATCATCCTGGAAATACAGCCCTGAGGATGGAACCTGGCAGCTGTGGGGATTGATCTTTGGTGTGGATATTCTGCCTGTCCTCCTGAAATTAATGAGTTTTGCTACTGATGCCAAAGGAGTCAGGATTCCCCCAGAATTCCCCATATAAAACAGCAAAAAATCAGGAAATCTGAAATCAGGAGTGAACTCCCGTGAATCCCTGGGGTGTTGTTTGGAACCTCTGCACTTCACACCCTGTTTTACCGCAGTTTAAATCTCACCCTCCTGCTGCTATTCTGCTGCACTGGGGCAAAAATAAAAATGCAAATTTTATTTTCAAAGGATCGTGTGTTCTGCTGGCTCCATTGTTGCTGGTTCCTGGTGGGGTCTGGGTGCCCTGAGCACTTTTAAAGGCTGGGAATTTGCACTTCTGTGCACTTGTGATTTTCGATCAGGACACCTCGATAATTTGAGATGCTGCACCTGGCAAAGCCCAGCTTGGTGTCTCTCCTGGTTCCTCCCAGCAAATAGAAGTTTTTCTGTTGAATATTAAGAATTACATCAGTCCAACTTGTAGCAGACTAATAATATTTAATTTTTTTTTCCTATGCTAGGGGCAGTAAAGCCTCAGTACCTACAGAAATGAGTTCAGATCTTAATCTTAGTGGAAGAAATCATGTAACTATTTCCTGAAGTGGAAGCAGGGTTTCTTTATGATTTCCACCTCAGAGGAGATGAGCAGTTCTCTGAGAGGGGAAGGGTTTCTTCCTGCTAATTATTCTTGCCTGACTTCCCTCCACCCTCTTTTGCAAGCATAAAGTCCCTGACAAAGGTTCAGTTTGCTTCTAGGATCAATTAATTCACTGATTTGCTTTGCCTTTTTTTGGGTATGGCCACAAATTGAGGATCTAACTCTTCAAAAGTTCTGCTTTTGGTTTGAGAACTCTTTTTTTTTTTCTTTTTCTTTTTATTTTTTTCCACCTAATGGTTTTGTTTGCTGTCTTCCCTTGTTTTATTTGTCTATGAATACCCCAGACAGTTCTAGCTCACTTTTAATATGACATGCAACTTCCTTTTTATGGCTGCCAGCTCCTCCTGCTTTGCCATAACAAGTTAAAAACTTTCTGCTGTCTGTAAAACCATCGGCTACTTGAAATTCTCGGCGGAAAAACTAAAATAAATAATAAAAAAAAGAAATAAAATCCACGCCTGTATTTTCCGTTGGCCTTATCATGGAATCTCCTTGAATATATATATAAAAATTATGTTTTTGTCTGAGTTTTCGCCGCTCAGACAGTGAGAGCAGACACAGGATCTGCTCACCACGCTGCAGACCAAAGGTCACGATCTAATTTCTTTGCATCAAGGCACAAGAGGAATATGCGAGCGAGAATCGCCCAATATTCAGAGCTACCTTTGAATAAACCCGTCCGGGACGTTCCACAAGAGCCCTGCGAGTTTATGGGAAGCACAGCATCGGTTCTTCCAAAGATTAAAAATAAAGCAAAGCCTCGGGGGGAGCGATGAGCGGGGATATTGTCCCTTTAATGGGTTAACTACAGTATGCGAAAAGTCGCCTTTAAAACGGTTGATTGGGTCAGGCCTTGGTGAATAGATAAAAGCGGTTTAAGGACAGGTGCCAGCCCACCCGTCCCCTTCCAGCAGCTGGGCGTCTCAAAGGGTAACTCACTTGCAAATGTTGCTCTCAATAGGTGAGAAATCCCTGACTAGAGAAGGTGCTGGCTGGGCTCGGCCCAAAAGGCACAAAGGGCGCTTAAAGGCGGGCTCCTTCCGCAGAGAAATTCCCTTTATTTTGTTTGTTTATTAACCATCTCTGGCTTTAGCACTGGCACCCCCCCCCTCCTCTTGTTTACTGAGCCCGTTCTGAGCTCGCATTTCTTTGTTCCAACCGGTCAGAGAAACGAAATGTAATTTTGGGAGAAGCCGTAAAACTGGCCAGGCTTGTTTAAAGCGAAGAGTGTTTAACTCTATTGACTTTCCTGCTTTGCTTCTCTCTTTAGTTGTACTTGAGTGACTTCATTAAAAAGCAGGGCAGTTACTTAATCGTACAATCCACCCCGCTGGTGTCATTTGCAGTTTCCTGTTCTATTCTTACTCAGCGAGCTGAACGCGAATTCTTCTTTCAGCTTCTGGAGTTTTCATCTGGACCAAAATCTTCTTGTACTGCGAGATCTCCTTCCCATCCTTTTCTTGAGCGACCACGCTGGGGAAAAAAAAAAAAAAAAAAAAAAAAAAAAAAAAAAAAAGTTTTGTGGATAAAAAGGTGATTTGTGGGAAAAAAAAGGTGATTCGTGGGGAAAAAAAAATGCTTTATGGTTTGGTGTAAATGAAGTTCTGGTGTGGTTGATGCCACTTTGGGATCTCCCTGCTCTCTCTGCCATCCTTTATCGGGCACTGCCCTGGCAGGAGCTGGGCGCAATTGTCCGGTGCCTGTAATGCAGGAACACCCCGAGGCCGACAGAAATTCCTCCTAAAATCTGGCATTGTGTTCCCAGGCTCCAGAAGGAGGAGATAATTAGTGATTAAACAAAGGGAAGCTCACCAGAGAGAGTTTTTAGGATGCTGCTCCTGCCCTGGAACGGGTGCTGGTGCCTCCCAGCAGAGGTGGAATTTGAGAGGGAGCTGGGAGCGTCTTGGCTGCTTCTTTTCTTCTTTTTAATCTGGGAAGTGCATTAATATGTCAGTGTTTATTTAGGGAGGAGGTGCTGGCATCATGCGGGCATGGGCACGGGCAGAAATCAGGGTGGTGGTTGATATTTGACTTTTACCCAGGGCCATTCAAAGCTGTGTCGCTGCTCTTCAGGCACAAGCTTCAGCGCAAACCCTCGTTTCAGGAATTTATTTCCCGAGGAGAATTAATGACCCTCAGTTTTACATAAAAAGCGCTTTTATCCCCCTATTCTGCCAACTTAACAGCAGACAGGATTCCAATTCCCACTCTGGAATAAGCCCCAATCCCCTGCAATCCCTCCTCTGGTGTCTGTCTGTCCTTTTGGCACCTGGGCAAGGGCACTTGGAGGGGGCTGTAGGCAGGAATGTGCTGATTAATGGTTAAATAAAAATGGAATTTCACTCACCTCTCCCTTGGTTTGGGTGCTCTCTCCCCTCTTCCAAATCACTCATTTTACACAAAAGCCCCCAAAAGGATTAACCATCTCTCCGACGAATGAATCGAGAATTTATGAAGAAATTTCAGCAGCTCTGCCAAAAACGATCTGGGGGTTCTGAAATTGTCAATGAGGGGTAGGAAGGCGTTGAACAGTTGGGTTTCATGGGGTGGAGGAGTTTGCCCCTCAAATGTTGGAGCATTTGCAAAGCTCAACGCAGAGGCTCCTCTCATGGAGAGGAAAAGGCAGCACCTGATGCAGGTGAGAATTTCTTAGAGTGGAAAATGCACCTGTGGATCCCTAAGTCACAACATAGAAAAAGATAAAATTTTACAGATACAGTTATATAACAACATGCTTAAATACACAGATTTTTGGGTCTGTGATGCAAAAATACGATTCTAAATTGTCAAAAATACAATTCTAAAACATCCCACCCACGTGGCCTGGCATGGAGTCCCTTAGCCTGCTCAGAGCACCTGAGAGGAGCAGCGTTGCTAAAAAACATCATTTCCATCTCCTGTTCTGTGCTGTACAACTGCTTTCCACGTGCTGCTTTATTTTTAGGGATTAATTAATAGCTCTGTAAGAAATGACACTTTGCATCTTCCCCAGCATCATCCTGTGGTTCTTTTCTGTTAGCTCTGCTCTGGCAATTAAAAAGTTGCACGCAATTATCCAACGCACTTTTAGAGTGGCCTGGCAACAAAGGATGCTCAAGTCTTGTGGAAATAACTTTTATCTTCATTTAAATATTGTAAATATCGTGTCAAAAGAAGTTCAGGGTACACACGAGGTGCGAGAGTCCAGGGCAGGCTCATTTTTATTTAATTCATTTTTCTGCGAGCTTGAGGAAAAAAAACCTCAGCCAAGACTTTCTTGTTCATCATCGGAAATATTATTGCCAGGTTTGTAGGTGTTGAAATGTTATCACGAATGCCCGCAAATAGGAGGGGGAGAAGGGAGGGGGTATCTGTTTGTAAGATGAGAAAAGGAACCACTGCCTATTGTTTGACCTGAACAGCTCCCTGATTGACTGGGAGAAGGAATATCTCCATGGGAACAGATGAATGTCTGGTTTTCATGTGGTGAAATCCCCAATCGAGCTCACGGTGGCTTCACTAACGTGCCACTCTAAATTGGCTGTTTGCATGCTGCTTCCTTACCTTTGGTCGAACTAAATCAGAATACTTCTCCCGAAGTTACCTCTGCCAAGTGCTAAATAATGAAATAAAAATACAGAACAAACAGCCCGAATTAATGCGGGTTTGTTGTTGGGTTTTTAATTTTGTTTTTGTTTTATTTTTAAGCAAAGTGGGCACAATAATTAAATGAGATTAAGCATTTAGCATGGACCAGTTTTTCAGAGTGCTCCCCTTTGCAGATTTGGGCGATGGGGAGGCATTGTGATGCCTCCTCAGGACACAAGAATGCTGCAGGTTTGGGGGAATTTGGAGAACTCCTGAATCCATTGTGTGTCCCCGCTTTCCTCCAGCCATTTACAACGCTCTGCTTTCCCTCCCTACAGTGCCAGTTGACTTCAACACAGCTGAATCTAAAAATAATTTATAAACAGATACGAGAGGTAACAAAAGAAGCAGAGTAACAATAAAAAAAATCGCAATCCAGGTTGGGTGAAGGAGTGATTCCTAAATATTAAAGGCCCAGTGGTCTTATCTGGACCAGCTGCTTATAATGTCTGTGAGGAATGTGGCACATCAAGTGTGTGAACACTGCAGCTATTGTATCCTAACAGGCTGATTGAACCCTGGATAATTGGCATGTAACCTTCTCTATTAATAGTGCAGACAGATATGTGAATTAGCTGAATGCCTCAGACATATGCCATGCATTAACCAAAAGGGCTTACAATCCTCATAACAACTTGGCTAACTATTACACCAGCAATTATTCTTTAGAGCTTGATAATATTCGAGAAGAAATCAAGAAATAATTTGTAGTTTCAGGCCAGGTTATGAATAATCAGTTGCTCTGTAACACGATCGCCCAGGGTTGGGTGGGGAGGAAGACTCGGGGCTGATAGTGGGGCACTTTGATGTTTTTCAAGGGGTCAGAGTGTGATTCTCTGTCTTTGTTTAGCTCTTGTAACTTGAAGGATTCGGTAGGCATGAGAAACATTTAGAATAATTCCAGGATTGCTGTTCTTTCTGTGCTACAGGACATGTACAGTCAGGGCCGTTGTCTTGGGAGAGACAATAGATTATTTTCCTTTGTGAATTATGAGGTAGAGGGGTAAATATGGCTTCGTAATTTTTTTTTTCCATTACATTCTCTTACTGTTCTGTACTGCCCATCCTTCCATTTCAGTTGTTTGTCTAGAATGAAACAGCAAAGCCACCTTTTACTTTTTAATGAGGTTGTTCTTTTGCTAAAGTGATGGAGTGTATGATTCAGCTGTGAGTGATCTCGAAAGAATGCAGCATTACAACACTTTGAAGGCAGAGAAATATCAACCACGGGCAGAGAATATTTAAATGTGGCAGCCCCTAGAGCTGCACAACCTGTCTGAGAGCGTGGAGTAACAAGCTGCTCCAAGAGCTATGGGGCTTTTTGTTATTTGAGAAAATCTTTTTACAGTTGAGTGAAAAATAATCGGATATTTTAGGATAGACGTTCTAGTTTAGATGTTCCAGCATTTCCAACAATTGTGCTGTTGTTTTGCAAATGCTTTAGTCATTCAAATGCTCCTCTTAGAAATCCACCTCAAGCCAGAATCAAACACCGACATAAAAAGTGTTTTAACCAGCTGCAAATATTACACAAATAGACACTTTCATTTCTGAGAAGCTTTTATTTACATTTGCTCCCCTTCCACAGGGGCTGAGCTCAAAACAAAATGGAAGGTGTTAAGGTGTAAAGGCCAGAACTCAAAGAGCTTCCCTATTAAACAGGAGCACTCAATCTCACGTTATTCCTTAGCATTAATCTCCCTGTGATGCCTTGGATTTTAACTTTGGTATTTCCCAAACCCTGCAGTGCTCAGGGTGTGACTCTGCAGGGTTCTGCAGCCTGGGAGCTGCTGCTCTCTCACGTTCACAGGGACACAACAAAGCCTCTCCAAGGCTGCTCTCCAAGGACACCCAGACTGTCCTGGGCCCAAAATGTGCAACCCAACCCCTTGAGAAGGGGGGGTGAGCTGGGGAAATGCCATCATGAGCTAAAGTTTGAATTGGGGAATTGATGCTGAGATGCAAATGGCCCAAAGCTCTAAAGGGGTGAAGAACTCGTGACTCGGGGTCCATGCTGGGCTCCATGGTGAGAGCAGCCTCTGGCTCCCCAGGCTGTGCCTTTGGAGGCCTTTCCAATCAATCTCCACCTTTATTCCCTCCCTCCTGGCTGGGCTCTGTTTCTAGGGAGCCACTCCAGGCATCACCTTCATGCAGAAACTGAAATCTTTATTGCCCTTGCCATTGTCTCCCAAGCTCCCACCCACCCGCAGCCCACAGAGAGAACACTTTCCTCCACCTGCTGCACCTTTGCTCCAGTTACCTGGCTGCTCCCTCAGGATCTGCTGGAATCCCTCCTTTATGGGTTTTTCAGCCCTCACTCAGCTCTGAGACCACTTCAGACCACCACTCATCACACCTCTTGTACTCTGATACATCCAAACTGTGCCACGCATAAAATGTATATAAATTTGCTTTGGCAGAAGCATATATTAAAATGAACATTCATTTCCATCCTGCCTATATTAGGTACACTTTAACTGTCTCTATTACACAAAATACAAAACTCTATAAGCCTGGATTGATTCCTTTCTCTGGGAAGATGCAGGAAGACAGACACCCAGCCTCCGAAGTTCTCTGGCTGTTTCCATTAGTCAGGTTTCATATTTTCCTCTCTGGCAGAAGTGCCCCAGTCAGCAGCCAGGGAAAAACCAGGAAAAGCTGGCAGAGAGACGACCTTAACTGGGATCAATACAAAAAGTTTCAGGAGCTTAGGAAATCAAGCTTTACTTTGAAGTAAAATGCAGAATTGGATTTCAGAAGCCTGTTTGTCACTTTGGGGAGGGCAGGAGAGGACTGGGTGCTGTATTTGAAGTGTTCACAGAGGAGTTCAGAGCCAGCTTTAAAGATCACCTTGCCCATGAACAAATTACTTCAAAGGCTTCTTGTTTAAGGATAAAGGAAATAATCTGGTTGATTGTGTGTGTCACCAGCACAGTGCCAGGAGTGAACACTGAATTCATGGATTTTACAGCTCCAGCTTCCCCGAGGTGCAGGCCTGGAACTCACCTGGGGTTTGCGCAGGACAGCTGAGGCTCTCACCTCTGGGCACCCACCAGGGACAGAACCTGGGCATGGATCTGATGGAAAATCCACCCCCTGGCTCAGGTTTGTCCAGATGGGGACCTGTGTTAGGAGTCAGCATCACCAAAGGCGATCCTGGATCATCCTCCAGCCCCTCCATCATCAGTGATTTCCAGATTGTGTCTCCGTTTTGGCTGCTCTGTTGTCGCTGTTCTGGGCTGATCAGATTTATCTGGGCTGTTTTCACTGGATTGTTAAATCAGAGTGGGTATTGTTGTTCAGGGTTGTGAGAGGTGTCCCTGACCGCGGCAGGGGAATGGAATGAGATCAGCTTTGAAGTCCCTTCCAATCCAAACCCAAACCATTCTGGGATTCTGTGACTTCAGGGATGAGGATCCTTCTGAGATGAGGGAAGGTTTGCTTTTATTCCAGCTGGGAGGACTGGCTTTGCCAGGCTGGGATAACCTGAGGAGGCTCCTCAACTGCAAATGGAACTTTGTTTTCTGGTGAGTGAGCAATTGTCTGACTGAGGGTCTTGTACAACACAGAGCTGCTCCAGCAAAGGTTTTTGGTATTTGTCCATCAAAGTAGGGAAATGTATTTCTGTTTTGGCCCTTAATGCCCACCCACCATCCCATTTTTCTCTCCTGCCCCTGAGCAGGATTAGGTGAGGGGAACAGGGATCTGTCTTTGGTTTAGAGTCCTTACACATGGTTTTCTCTCTCTTTAAAGTACTGAGCAATGATTTTCAGCTTTTCTTAATCCTGAGAACACCTAAACTTGGGGTAAAGAAGTCCAAATTGGGTAAAAGTTAAAATAAACTTTGGCTATACCTCCTGTTTATTTTTTTTTCCCATATTCTGCCTTTGGTTCACACTCATGGGAAGGTTTCCTTTGTTCCATTTGGCAGCAGCTTTGTGAACTACTGCCTTCTTGATGCTCAAAAGAGCAGAAGTGTGTGGGCCTGTGGCTGGAGAAAAACTGGAAGTGATGCTCCTGAAACTGCCTGGCTGGGTCATGCAGACGGGTTATCCCAGGTGGAAAGAGTTATTAATGCAGATTTGGCTTCTGCATTTAATCCAGATGGCCACTGCAATTAACCACAGGGCAGAGGAAATGTTTGAAATTGATGTTGACACAGAAAAAAAGCACAAGCTTGCACAAGCTGTGGGCCTGTCCCAATTCAGCTGGAAACGGGGTGAGATATCGGTGATAAAATCCTTGTACTGCACAGGGGAACCTGGAAAACCAAGTGCAGAGAGGACAGGAGGGTGAGTGCCAGAGCAGGTTGGGAGAACAGGAACTGTTCAGTGCTGAGGTACCTGGATAATCCACAGTTCCAGCCTTTGGGCAGCATTTTGAGGCTCCAGTTTGGATTCTCTGGGATGGGACATTGCTCAGGGGCAGGACCCACCTGCCAAGCCACTGCTGGGGTGTTTGTGCAGAGGGGCAGCATCCAGCGGGCCCAGTGGGCAGGAGCCATTTCATATCCAGTTTCCTGCTAAAAAGCAGGAACCATAACAATGAGGGATAATCAAGACCCTGTCTCTGTAATTCAGCAGCAGAATCAGAAGGGAGACCAGGAATTCTTACTATGAGCTTAGAGTAGAAACCCTAATGTTAATGGAGATTAGGAAAGGTATTGATTTGTCACAGGCCATAAGGTTTCCTGTGTGCCTGACTTTCCTTAATTCCCCTGGGTCTGACAACATTGACTTAATCTATTTAAAGACCTGTGATGAAGGATAAAACATCACCATCTGCTAATGCAAACATTTATAACCTACAAAAAAACCCCCATCAAGACAGTGGGATAGAGAATAAAATCTTCATCGTGTTTAAGATGGTGAACAAAAAAAAAAAAACCAATTCTGAGTTTTAAAATTCAGAGTTCTTTTAGAGGAAATCCAGTTGTAGCTGAGGAAGATGATGAATGGGTCACAAACAGGTGTTGGTTCCTGATGAAATGATAGAACTTGGTAGGCAGCAGGGTGCAGGGGATTGGAATGCTGTGTTTTGGCTGCAGTGCCTCTGTCAGTGGGTGCTGCTGAAGCTGTGGCCCCGTTGTCGCAGACAGACAGACAGACAGACAGGCAGGCAGACAGACATGAGCTGTCCCCACCTTTCCCCACAGACACCGTGAGTCACAGCTGGTGTCTTCCTCCTGCAAGTACCAACAGCAGCACGATGGGAAAACACACCAGAAGTGAATCTCCAGCCAGCCTGCTTTCATCCCAGACAACATCCTGCACCTTCAGACTCATGATTTGGCCCGGTGCCTTCTGAAAATGCACATTTTTGGTGTGTTTTTGGTAACACGTGCCAGCACAATTCCTGCAGATCCAAATGAATAAAGGAACCCTCAGTCTGTGCTGCTGCAGGTGCTGGGCAGTCCCTGACAAATATTGTGCAAGCACTTGGGGATGCTCTCCCGCAGCTGAAGGGGGTGGGTTGGACTGGAGCCCCTTCCCCAAGCCCACCCAAAGTGGGTGTTGGAGCCAAGGCTCTGCTCCGAGTCACCCTGGCCACCCCAGGCACGGACAGGGGTCACTGCCAGCCACCCCAGCTGTCCCTGCTGCTGCCCAGGGCCCTGGGCTGGGCTGGGAGGGGACTGGGGACAGGAACAAACCGGGCAGGAACTCCTGACCCTGCTGATGCCTGATCAGTCTGAGCTGGAGCAGAGGGCGGACAGAATGAGAGGAATAAAGTAGGGATTTATTGAATTAAAGAACAAGAGCCCGGCTGCAGCCCTGCCAGGATGGGCCTCGAGATGGGCACAGAAAAGGGGCCTGGGCACGGGGTTTCACACTTGGAGAAGTTCTGCTCCATTTGCATCTGGAGCTGAACTGGCCAATGGATCACTGGGAATGATGGAGTTCCATCCTCCTTGCTTGTTCTCCTCTTTTTGACGTTGTTGGTGCTTTTGGGGCTGAGGTTGGGAAGGATTGTCCTGGAATGTTGGGCTGGAGAGAATTGTTGTGTCTGAGTGCCCTGTGAGGAGAACTCAGTAACACTGAATATGAAGCTAAAGCAGAACAGAAAAAGAAAAAAAAAATAAATTAAAACTTAAGGCATCACTGCTGCTGCTCTGTCTGGCTGAGCACCAGCCCTCAGCCCCGGGCTTTGGCTGAACACGATCTCAGCCTGTGCTGGCACAGCCACGCCGCGCTGAAATTGGGTAATTTGGGTTCTGAAAACTGCAGAGAGCTCCGAGCTCTGAAGCCCGGGCTCGGGGTGCAGTGGAGGTGGAAGGGCAGTGCTGTTATCAGACATCTCCGTGTCCCTTTGTGTTGCACCACTCAGATATGCAGCGAGTAAAGCGCAATTTAAGCTGCACTTAAGCCAGCCTAATGGCTAAGAGGCATGAGAAAGGATGGACCGAGAGTGCCCTGATTGCTGCATCAGACTGAACCTCTAAATAGCCCGAATTTGTAAACCCAGCTTCGTTTAAACTTGTGACTCCTGCTTTCACACACTAATGTGCGAACCTCGCTCACCTGGGACAAAACCACAGAATCACCGAATGATTTGGGCTGGAAGGGACCTTAAAAATCATCTCATCCCAGCTGCCCTGGGCAGGGACGCCTTCCTCTAGCCCAGGTTCTGATAATACTTCTGCTTAAAACTAATAATTCTTCTGAAACTGCTCTGCCCAGTCAGTTCAGGGCCCGTTCAGGAAGCTGTTGGTGTGTAACTCGTGAGTAAGGAGCTGGAATTGCTCACAGTGATAACCACAATTAACATCACACTCTTCTCTCTGAGTAAATCCGTGTGAAGGCTGAACCAGGCTGAGTTCATCTGTTAGTGAAAGAGCACAGGTTCTGCTAAACATCTGCTTTCTGAGGCTGTTGCTTTTAATTAAATGGACATTTTTTTATTGAAAGAAGATGTATTGCAGCATATTCCTATAATGACGATTCCATCTTTTCCCTCGCTCTCAGTCCACACAGGGCACAGCCCCAAAATCACTGAGGCCAATGGGAATTTGTCTTTGGATTCCAGTGATTGTGGCTCAGGGAAAGCTGCACGGGAGATCCTGGGAAAGGGCAGGGTACCCAAATGAGGGATTGGTGAATATAATGTAGACATAAAGCCCAGATTTGAGCAGTTCACAGGAGCCTGGGGTGTAACTGCAGGAAATCTTGCTACCTCCACTTCCTGTGCCTCTTGAACACGCCGTGAAGCAGGAGGGAAATCGTTGTGATAATGAACTGGTTAAAGTAAGAGGGAAGAAATCGAATATCATTGGGGTCCAGCAGTCGCTGGGCAGTGCACAGACCTCACGCTGATTCTGTGTAAAGAAATTAATTTCAGCTGCAGAAAAGAACCATCTCCCAGTCCAGGATGGAGCAGCTCCTCCTCCAGGGTGGATTCTGGCAGCTTTGGGGGGATGCAGGGCACAGTTTGATGATAGGTTTGCTTCAGGGGAGAAATTTGCTTTAACGGGTAATTTGGATGATCTGGGTTACAACACAGCCTTATAGATCTCCCAGACATTTGGAGATATTTCATTCCATCTCTAGAAATTAGAGATATATTTCATTTCATCATTTCATTTCATCTATAGAAATTAGAGTGGCGAAGCCTGGCCCTGGCAGGAAAGAGGGCAGGGGGTGGAAAAGGGCTGGGAATGTCTTGTGAATGCTCCAGCTGAAGAAAACATTCAGATAAGCCTCCACATCAAATATGCTGATAGGAAAGCACCACTTAACCTGGGCAAGTCGCTGGGATTTTGTTTATTCAGGATGTTATAAATGAACTCTGTAAATTCGTGCTAAAATATGAATTGAATTAAAGTTATAAGAATTAAAAGATGCAGCCCCCCCTTAAAACCAGAAGTTTCAAAACTCTCCTGAAACCAGTTTGGCCAGGGAGGGGTTTTCACAACACCAGAGCAGTAGGAGAATTGGCCTATTCAGTCAATAGGTGAGAATTCCATCCCAGGTGGAGTCAGATTTGTATCACAGGAACATTCACACTGTGCCCGAATGATAATGGCCTGATCTTATGTTTCTGGGAATCCTATTGTGAAGACTGAGGAGCCAGATGTACCAATGGACAATTCATCGCAAGATGGACCATTCACCACACCCAGAAACCTTTTTGTCCAGCCCTCTACAGCGAAAGAAGGACCTCATGAATATGATTCAGGGCTGAGAAGAATGGACTGGATGTGGTCATCCCCCAAGAACTGTATAAAATCACCCTGGCTGAGACAGTCGGGGTGAACCAGGGAGATCTGATGCGCCAGAGGTCAGATCTGTCCGCGTTCACCCAGTGCCGACCCTGGGCTCGGTGCTGCTCCTCAATATCGTGGCTCATTGTGACCGATCTTTCGGCCGCATAATAAATTTTATTCCTTTATAAATTTGATTGGGCTATCTCGTTTATCACAAATTTGGTG
>WEKY01042266.1:2065-14767 GCA_013390045.1 Picathartes gymnocephalus
TGTATGCATTACATGTCATTCAAAAAGACCCCTAAGCACTTTAAGCTGTGTTTAAAAGAAAATTGGTTTTTTATACTCGCTTAAATGCACCCTCTGCTGGGGTAAAACACAACAGCTGTGAAGTGCAATGTGATCTGTATGCACAAGTGTTCAGGAATTCTGTTTTATGGTTCATCAGAAATACTGCGAGCAGCCAAAATCCATGTTCCTCTTAAGGCAAAATTGGGAATTGATTTATTGTTGATACACAGAGGAAAATATCACCTATATCATCTTGAGCCAGTGCTAGTTTTTCTCTCTTAAAACCTGATGCTACTTGTTTGTCACAGGCTGGAGATACAATTCCGGTAGTTTAATTTGTCTTTCAGAATTTCCATGTTTGTCAGCCTATTTTTTTTCTGTTAAGTGAAGTTGAAAGTAACACCAAGAAACTGCTCTATGTTGTGTTTGTGTTGTTTCTGTGTTGAGCTAAAAATACTTGTTTGCTTTTCACAGAAAATGTATTTGCTGTGGTTGTTCCTCCTTTAAATCAAACAACCAACGACTCCTTAAAGTTACCTTGAGCTTCTCCTTGCTATTGAGAGTTGTATTAACTTCCTAAGAGTCTTACAGTAGGTGGCAATGAGTGACTAAGTATGGGGACCAGCATCAGAGGCTTCTTTGGAGACAGAATGTATTGTGTGTGCTTTCCAGTTACATGTTAGCAGCTCCCCAGAAACCCTGCTGCTAGCATAAAGGAATTTTAAAAAATGTGTTTTCCCTCTTCCTGTTAAAAATAGGGGTCTAAATAGAAGACAGGCAGGTTTTTCAGAACTTAGATAAACTTCACTGGGAAAAAAGTCTTAGTGTGGAAGCTCTGTTCCACGCCAAAATGTGTGACTTAGCAATTAAGCTCTTTTTGTTGGGTTTTTGTTTCAGATCTTTTGCTTTATTTCTATCTTCTTTTTTTTTTTTCTATCAGGTTTCGAGTAGTAGATACCATTTCAGAAACCAGTGCATCCCACTAAAGTCCATGTGTCACTTAATACTTTATCTGAAAGACCTGTGAAATAAAGAGACTTTACAAGCAAATAGAATTTTTACTATATATTCTCTAACCATAAGGGGATTACTTGACCTCCTGTGTCTTTTGCACACATCAAACTCTATACTTAAGCTGTCTTGAAGCTTGAGTTCATCCTCTAGGGATTTTCCTTTTGTCTGTCAGTCTACAGATAGAAAAATATGTCCAGTTATATTTAGCCATATGTTGACCATCTCTGTCTTTTGATTGTGAATATTATCAAACATAAAAATATTTTCAGTTATACTAACTGTGATAATGACACCTTTTTGATATTTTATGATTAATGATTTGTGCAACTTTCTACTTGGCTTGCTAATAAGAATTTATTTAGGTATTCTTTGACCTCATTATAGTCATTACTAAATTAACACTGATTTTCCTCTTTGCAGAATTTTAGAGTTCCCTATAAAAGAGTGTTTCATGGAGACTGATGTTTTGAGATTCAGTATTCAGTGAGACATTTCTATGTCTCATACATCCTGATATACGTTGCATTGTAACCTCTAACTGGAGATCTTCATGGGCATGTGCATGCTGCTCCCTCTCAGGGCCTTGTTTCAGCTGTCTCTACACAAAAGAACATTTAGCTGTTCCTTCAATTTAACTTGAATGACAACTGCTGAGTAAAGGACTGGTTTCTAACCATGTCAGTGAATGATGGCAGTCATTATCACCTTATAATGTAACTCCCTTTATAAGACAACCTGTGGCTCTCAGGTGATGGAATATGGTGCTGCAGCTGTCTGGGGGTTTTCACCTATTTTTGAACCACCACATATGGCTTGTTTTTCTTTTCTGACAGTGTATTTTATTTAATCTGACATTTTTTTGGGGTTGGAAAGTTAACATGAATAACAATATTTCTGTTTGAGAAAGCCTTGCACAGAAGCTAAATTTGTTTGTTGTTTAGTCTCTTGGTGAATTAAGGAGATGGTGTAACCATATGCACAGAACATAGTAAAAACTGTGCTTTCTAAAATTTTCAAAACCTTAGAGAATATCTAATAATTTTCTTGAGAAGTTCTACATTGTATGTTTTTTTCCAATTAATTTTGATCCATCCAAGTCCCATAATTCTGTATTGGGGCAATTAAATTAGTAATTTTGGAATTACTTTCAGGTTTTGTGGCTTAATCAAATAGATGGGTGCTACACAGTTAGATAAGTATTAACCTCTTGGTTAGCTATCTACAAGTCTGCCATGTGATTCCCACACAACAACTTATCTAAAGGTCTCAGCACTAATGAAAAAAAGACTTTTTTTGATTTTTAAAATTTTCTATCTTCTCAATTAGAAATGTGAGATATCAGAACATCCGCATCAAATACTTGGTGTTCATTCTGTTGTCTTGACCTTCTGTGTACAGCACTGGATTTCTACAATAGATAAGTAGGAATAAAGATAAGAAATGAAATATTGTCTTTTCACCCAGAGGGTAATGCAGCCTCTCCCTTAGCTCACAAATGTAGAAATATTCCACAGATGTTTATGTAGAACACTCTCCTTCCCTGATGTTCAAAGTACTCATCTGCAGCATAACTGATCTCAGTCTTAAATGAGCACCTTTTTTTGGCACCACAGGAAATAGTGGAACACAAATAACAAGCAAACTCCTTTTCTGCCAGCTGCAGAAGGGTTACTGGAAAGGGATCTGAAAAGGATCGGAGTTTTGGCTCCCTTTTCCAGATTTCTCAAATGTCTCAGCAGACGAATTAGCAAATGCCTCACTAGATTATGATTCCCTTTACTTGTTGCTTAATGCACTTAGAATGCTATGATTTTATCTGATTTATAATCTTGTTTGTGGACAGCAGTGTGAGTTTCCTGACAGTATTTTGTAAGTTCGTATTGTTAATATTCATCATCCAGTTCATAATCAACATAATAAAACTATATAGTAAGTGTTGATGTAGGTTTATGTGTTTCATCATGACAGGAAATCCTTACCGATTTTTAGAGGAGGACTAAGTCTAAACCCTAACCATAGAGAAAGAAGTTTTTACCATACTTACGAATGATAATTACCAATAAATGAAAAGGTTTAGAAAGACCTATCCTAGGTATTGAATACCATGCTACAGATTGTCTTTACCATGCAATGAGTTGCATGTATCACTTGTGGTGGTAACTTTCCGGTCAAGTTAGTGTTCTATCCAGCCTGTGAAGTAGAAATGTCAGGTGGGAAGCCAGGCTGGTTGTTGCTGACACTAATGAAAGCATCAAGCAGTTGAAGAAGTAACAATAGCAGTAACAGTAGCTGTCACTTTTTCTTTTTAGTCTGTTCCTCAAAAACTTGCTTGCTGGGTTGCAAACATAAAAATTAAGCTTCCCTGTACTAAATGAAGAATTCAGTACTTACACAGTGGGCCATTGGCCTGCCTTCAACCTGCTAAATGCAATTTGGTTTTATTCAAACAATATATAAAATGTTACATGTGAGTAGTACACATTAAATTTAAGTAAGAACATAACATTATTTCTCCCTCTTATTTTCTTACTGCAGTCATTTTTCTGGTGTATTTTGTTTCCACTCTTGTATCCTGCTCTCTAAGGTTCTCTGAGTGGAGGGATTTGCTTTGTTCCCTTTTAGCAAAAGCAGTTATGTTCACCAGCTGTAATGCTGACCCTTTAATGGAGTTCTGGATATATGAAACGTACTTTTATAAAAACTCCTTGTGTTTGTTTCAGACTCAAAACACACTTGAATGTAACTCATATAGGTGGCTTGCATGCATATATCATGAGTGTTTGAGTCATGTAAAGAAATCTAAACATTTTTAAATGGCTGTACATGTCCATATGCTTACCAATAAACCAATAAATAGTAATATTTTTCCTGTGGAACTGTAAGCAGTTAAATTTTGCAAGGATTTTTAGTCTTGGAGAATTCAGTTATTGTTTCTATAAATTCTGAAACACCATAAGAAATACCTAGCATCTGTCCTTGCTTTTGAAAGTTACAGTTTCTGTGGTTTTTTTATCAACTTTTACCCATGCATCAATGAATTCACTGTAAGGGTTTAATTTTCCTTAAAAAAAAGTATCTAAAAAACCCCACTACTGTAAAGTGTTTAGATTTGGCAGCTGTGAGTTGTACAGTAAAGTGGGATTTCAGATTTAATAGATTACTTGCATTTCTGGATTCCAAGCAGCTGTCAAATGGTTGTCTTGATCTCTGGAAAATGGAAGAGATAAGTGAAATATGTGTGTTTAGTATCAAGTCTGGATTTTCTAGTTTATTCTGACCACTAGGGAGAAAAATGCCTTTATTTCTATATGAAATGGACACAAAAGAAAAAAAATAACTGTGTGTCTGATTTCATTAAAAAAATCTTGTATAGTAAATATAATACGAGTAGGATTCGGCTTTGATATTGTACGCCTGTGACGATTTCATGTATTAGGTTTTTTTTTCCAAGAAGCCTGCCCAGTACTAATTAAAACCAGGGAATTTAACTTCTGCACGCTTTTGTAAAAATGAAGCTGTTAGGATTAATATCTTGACTGTAAACTGAAAGGAATTTCACAAGACTGTGTCAGATAATTTGTAAAGTTTTAATAAAAAGAGATAAGTAATATTTGTACTAATCATATGCTTTTTTTTCTTTGCAGATTTAGAAGGTGTTTTCAGTATTTGATGCATAAAAACACTTAACATTATCTAGTTACAGCATAACATATAATAAATTATGCTGCCATTGCGTGCTTTTCTAGGAACCCTTATTTGTAACAGATTCACTCCTTGGAAATAAAAGAAGTGAAGTAGCCTGAATAGTATCACATGATGGCACTGTTTCCATTTCCACCTCCAATATTATGAAATAAAGCTATAATAAACTGGTATTAAAATGGTATGTAATTCCAATATACTTTGTATAATTTATGTAAAAGAAAAATCTAACCACTCCGGTTATTAATGTAGATATTAAAATGGATGTATAGTTTTCTTAGAAAAGTGTTTTGTAAAACTTTGCATATTTATAATATTCCTTATTTTGATTGTAGAACAAGAATTCTCCACAATATATAATGTTTATGAATGCTGAACTGTTCAGATTCATTTAGCATTGTGTTAGGAAAAAAACCCCTGTTAATTGTATAAATGAGATGTTTTATTTTTTGTTTTGATTTTATTGTGGAAAGAAAGCTAATGGCTGGCGTTTTTGTATTTAATATAAAGCCTTTTTGTGGTAAATTAGATCATTAATACAGACATATTTTTAAAAAATGCAAATTAGCTTTCCATGAGCAGAAAAGAGCTTAAAGTGTAGTAAGGTCAGAACCAGGATCAGACATATTTGTAAAATGAATTATATTCAAGTAGGAATATGAGGGAAAATATGAATGTAAAAAAGTCAGTGATTTATAGTATATAGATGGTAGATGTCATATTATTTAATTTTAAAATATTCTGACTGAATACCCATAAACGTTCATGTTCTTTTTAGTAATATAAATTAATAATCACTTCTAAATTAATATTTTCTGTTTGTAGAATCATCAATATTAATTTTTAGGAAGAGAAAACACGTTGCTGATTAAAAAAAAAAAAAAAGGTGGTGGGTGTGATTCTACTGCGCTGCAGATTACTTTAAAGGAAGATAAATATCCAGTCCCACCATTCTCTCATATGAAATTAGACTATTCTGTAAATTTTTCTGTTATGGGAATTGTTGCTAAAACAAAATAAAATAAAAACCCTGCAAGAGGAAGTAAGAAAAATACCCACTGGTGGTGCAGAGCTAATAGCTGGGGTTTGGATATGTGCCAGATGGGTGCTTGCACTCCAGGAATGTCGTCTGCCAGTATAAACTTCTGTTCGGAGCAGTGTGAGGCTTTTCTGTGTCTTTTTTTGATGTGAAATCAGGGGTGAGAGAAAGTGTGTGTTAAAAAACAAACCTGTCATGTAAAATTTCACTCCTATTCAGTAAATTATCAAAATAGCTGAATAGAAGATGGTATAAGGTATTCCTCTGAACTTCATCAGTAAACTGGTTTTAATAACAAGAAAAAATTGTTTCAGTACACCTTAAAAAGAATATATGTATATACAGTATGTCATAACATTTAATCACTACAGAAAATTGCTCCTGTTGCTAAAATCAGTGGTAGAAGCTCACTGTACCAATCTATTAAAATGTTTTTAAATAATTTAATTTCTCTGATTTGCTTACTTTAGGCAATTAACAATATGTGCATAATTTCAATTTGACATACTAATTTTTTTCTAGATATTTTGGTTAGAAGTACTTCTTTACAGAAGTGTTTCAGTGTTACACTACCTCTCAGTATCTAATAGTCCACTCCCTTGTATCATTTTAGAGAGATTAAAATTACTATTATTTTGAAATTTTTTGCAAAGTTTTTAAAAGATCTAGTGATGTAACTGGGCTCACGTAATAAATTGCAATAGATAAGGAAAAGCATTCATTTCTCACAGCTGTCTATTCATTTATATGTCCCATTTGTTCATGTATGAGGTGAAGAATTCCAGAATACAGTAAGTGAACACTGCTCTGCTCAGTGTATTTCACCATTCAAATTACTTGCAATTTCACTATGCCAGTGTTACTTCTCAGGACAAATTTCATACAATAGTAATTCTGTGATTATTCATCCAGTTTAATTAATTCAATTAAGTAAGTCTGCTGTCAGGTGTCCTTTTAATAATTGAATCAACATGCAGATACATAATAAGCATAAAAGCATTTCTGTGGCTGCAGTAAATTTAGATCCAAAAGAATCTGCTATTCCACTACATTTGATATAGATTATTCTATAATATTTCAGTAATGGGTTGCACAAAGGCTGCCTTTTAATTCTTTGCTTTCTCAAATGTCTTTATATATAATGGTTTAAAACAGAAGGTGTTCAAAAGAGGGTGACCTTTTTCCATTACCATAGTTCCTGTCATTAATGCATTATAATTTTCTTTAGAAGTCTGGAAAAAATGTGTATATATGCACTCTGTAGCAGGTATGAATCAAAGTGTGTTAGTGAAAGTTAAGAATTGTCTGTTATTACTAAAAAAGGAGGGGGGGAAATAAAAGAAAAATGTGAGGAAGTAATTTTATTGTTATTTTTACTGTGAAAGTTTAAACAAACCTTACACTTTATACAAAACAGTTACAGACTTGAGAGTTTTGGCATTTGTAATCTGAACGAACAGCAGTTGACCTACTCAGATACTAAAATAATATGCACCTTAACTAAATTTAAAGCCAACAGAATGTTGTATTAGGCTGGATTGTGTATAAAGGCCAATAATATATCTCCAACCTCTGCAATATATTACCATAGATGTTATTTTAATAACATATATATTAAAAAACATAGTAAAATATTTACTTGGTGTATTCTCAGTGGTGCTTGATGTCATGATTATTGTAAATATTAATTGCTGTGCTAAAAATGTAAGCAGGATGACTTTGTATTAGATGAAAAATGAAAATAGTCTGTGTACGGGTAAATAGATAATCATACAAAAGTAATTGGGGTTTTAAAACCCCAATCTATTCTGCCAGCATGAGCTCGTTTGCATGTTAATCACAAGAGTGATTTCCTACTTCACAAGGAAGTCCACACTTTCATAACCACTTTTAATTGCATTTAAAATGTTGCAGGGTTGGGATATTAGAAATAGAGGCGTATCAGTGTCAAATTAATAAAAAAATGTTTCTGAAAATCTGTATGGGCTACAGATTATAGTATTATGGGCTTTTTGTTAGAAAATACAAGATATGTTTTAGGATATATTTTAAGTGAGGCATGTTAAATGATAAAAACAGATTAATTTGTACATGTGTTTCTTTAGAAATTTGGTAAATGGAAACCTCCTTTTAGCTGGAAAGTATAGAATACATTTTTATTAGTAAATCGCTTTATAGATTGACCAGTACTTTCATTAATTTCTTGTTAATTGATAAAATAGTAAATTAGCAACAGTTAACAATGTGTTTTTAAAATAAAGCATAAAGCAGTGTGGCATTAGAGGCATTTGTAAAATTCCTTTCAGTTGTATACCATTTTACTTGTATTTATATTCAGACGAATCCAGTTAATGATTGTAATGGAAAATAATTTTACTGCTTTCATATGTAGATTTTTACTACTTATTTTGAAACGGTATACTAAACATAATAGAAACCAAAAAGCAATTACAGATCAGAATTCATATACTTTATGTATGCTGCAAGCTGTCACTTGAAATTGATCCTAGAATAAATTGTGACAAAATTTATGTATTTGTTATTATTTATGGCTAACTCTGCCTGTAGAATTAGAGATAGGAATAAAAATAGTAGAAAGCTATTTAAGAGTTCTTTTTTTCCCTTTATGTTTCGGGTGGTGCAATAATAAATGGACAACATTTTAAATGATTTTGTGATATTCATGTAAGATTCAACAGAGCTTCCTCTGTAATCTGTAAAAGGCCAATGTCAAAGTAAAGACAAAATGACTCGTTCTCTGAAGACAGGAACGAAGAAATGTAGTTCTCTAATAAAATAGTGTTAAGTTCACAATGGTTACATTGTGATCAGTCTCAAAGATACAAAAACTAATTTTTAGTCAAGCTGTTAAAAATTATATATTTAAGAAGATGAAAAGTTTGAGGATTAAAGAAAAATCACTCACAATTTTAAAGAGGGTATATTTGCTTTCATCACCAGGTGTTCTTTCTAATATAAATTACTAAGATGATGTTTCCATAACATAGCTTGGGGTGCTCTGGAGATTAAAACTACCAAAACAGACCTATTAAATTTTTCATAGGGAGGGTCCACCAGGGATAATAAGCCAATATTCCTTGTCCCATATTCCAGATGTTTTATGTAATTCTGCATCTTTCTAAACCTAAATTGTAGCTTTTCCAGAAAAAATGTACTATGGAGACTGAGATGAAAGGCAAGAACTGTTGAAATGTTAATTTTACTATCTGCTGTTGAGGTCTGTTACCTTTTTTTTATTTTTTTCTTACTCCCAGTAGCTCAGTTCTGTTTTATGAATGTTGTGGTATTTCAGTTGTTTGAAGTTTTGAAACTTGGAGCGTGACTTTGACTTGGCAAAACACAATGCCACATGGTGTGTGACACGCTGATGGATAGTCTTTGATCCATATGATTCACAGTCTTTCTACTTTCAGCTTAATTCAGGATGAGAAAAATAAAATTTAACAGTAAAAAAGTTTTAGCAGTAATCCTTTAATGTGAATGCAGAAAAATTATAAATAAAATAGTTCTATTTAGTAATTATCAAGTAATAATATAATAAACAAAAATATATTTTGTTGATTTTTTTTCATATAGACTGTGGACATTTAAAAACAATATTGGGTTATTGCACAGCTATGGAATATTTCTGCATTGATCTGAAACAGTTAATGCTTTTAAATAAAGTACTGCTGTGCTTCACAGATCAGTTGGCAAACGTGATGAAATAAATACCCCAGGCCACTCTTCTGATTCCCACTCCTCAGTCTCCCGTTATACTCTGGTGATAGCTGACCACCAGGAAAGTTCATGGACTGATTCCTGCTGTAGTTTGGAACAGACATGGATCTGGTCTAAGTGAACTGATATGTAATTGGTTTTTTTGATCCAACACGAGATACAGGTGGTAGATGGGGATTATACAAGAGGCAAGAATTAATGTATTGTGGAGGGCAAGTCTTTTGCCTCCCATTCAGGTGGGCTGTTCTAGGAACAGCAGGAGACACCTTGCTGCTGACTGGCCCATAGGTTTTTCTCCACTGATTGACTATTTTCAACACAGTTGTTCAGATGCATTGTTCTGTGATAGATGTTTCTCACTGCATGACTTCTTATATTAATTGAGTTTTCTAAAACTGTTACTTTTATACTTTATAATTTATTACGCATCAATTTCTGAAAGTAAGACTTTTATGGAGGCTTGTGCTATTAAAGGCTAATGCCCTGATATAAATATTTAATGAATGCTTATAATTTTCTAACATTTGATGTTCCTGATCCTTAGCAATTCAGTTCTTATCAGATTTCTCTTTTTTCTATTTTTTTAAAATTTTCTTTTTAATTTGTTGAATTTCCCTTCAGCTTTTTCTGGAATATCAGAAAATGAGTAAGCAGATCATACCGTATGCCAGGGAAATACAGAAAATTACAGGAGAGAGACTATTTGCTAAAATTATAGAATTTGTTTCAGTTAACCTAACTTAATTTAACTTGCTTTCCTTTGGAAAGCAAAGGTTTTATTTTTTAAAATCCACAATATTTTCATTCATTCAACATGAAAGTTCCTATTACAGTTCATTTGACTTCCAACCCTTTAAGAAAAAATACGGGGAGAGTTGTGATTATCCTCCTGAGTCTAAATTAAGAAACCAGGTAACCTCGGTTTCTGTTCCATATGTTTTTGGGGGAGAAATCTAGGGAAATTTCTTTCTGGCCTATTTCTACATCATGAAGAAGGAAAGAAATGAAAAGCATAAACTCTTTTATGTAGGTGTTTTTCACCTGTGGGGAGAAAAAAAGTGAGAAAACATACAATCTGTTCCTAAAGAGATTTCCTCCTTTGCCATATGTGGCTACACTGCCTTGAAGTGTACTATATATAATGTACATGAGACTATTTGGAGAACTGCATCAATTCTAATATAAACTCCAAACCTTTTTAAACCCTTCATTTTGGCCATGATTTTAAACCAAGTGCATTTAACAAGTTTTTATAAAAACAATTCTTTTTAAGATGACTTCAGTAATCTAATTTTTTTTATGGTTCTGTAACTTTAGAGCAAAAAGCTCTTCCTGTGAAAAATAGAGGCACTTTATTTCTTTTCTTGTCACTACTTGGCAAACTATTAAATCTATGAAAATGAAATGTATTTGATTTTATTCTTGCTCTTACATGCAAAATTAAGATTGCTGTTCTTTTACACACTCAAGATTTTTTCTTTGTATTTTATTTTCTTCTTTTGCAATAGTTTAAGTATTAGGGCTGAAAAGCGGGGCAAAATGATCCTTTTATCTTTTAAACATGTACAGTCAGTGATTGTAACCATTTTCCCTAATCTGTTTCCATAGTTTGTTTCTACTTTTTTCCTAGAGGCAGTATGGTGTGATTGTTCTGCCACAGTTCGTATTAGTTATTATGAATTTTGCACAGTTTTCAGATCAGGTCCTTTAATGTCTACTATTGATAAAAGCAGCAGAGTTCTCCAGTTTGAGTAAAAGTTTTGTAAGTGTGTGGCAAAATAAAGGAGAGCATTTGAGTTGGATGGCTTATAGCTGATGATTTTCAGTTGGGAACAGTGTCTTCTAGTTTATGCCTGAAAAGAATCTCTCCAAACATGTTATGTCTACACTTGATACGAGTATATTTTCTACTTTGTTTTAAAGGAGATCTGTGCTATTCACTATGGTGAAGACTTCAGAGTCTAAATTTGCAGACCGTGTTTCATTTAGGAAGGAAAATATTTCAGAGTTCTTGCTTTCCTTACAAAAAACCCAAACTCTTGGACTTTCGGTAAAGATGTATATGGGAAAAGTAGCATAGTGTGAGGAATAAAGCTGTAAATATGCTTTAGGTATTTTTTACACACCACTTCTAACATGGTTATGTTTTCCACTCTCCTGTGGTTCACCGTTATGGCCACAAATCCAAACATCTTAGCAAGGACATAGTGAATGAAAGTGTACTTTTAAGTAGTCGTATCACACATATTGTGGTATTGTTGGTGTATAAAATCAGAAGGTATCAGAGGCCCTACCATGAGTTACATAGGATGTGGAGAAAGAGAGAGAAGGTGGTAGATACAGGCATTTGGAGAGTGATGGGGGCTGCATTTACATTGCTAAAGGCCAGGCTTTGATCCAGCCAGTCACATGGAGTGACTTGTGGCTGTTTAGAAATAGGACAGCCTATGGTTGAGCAGCCTGACATTGCACATCCTGCTCGGAGCTTGTGGATTAGGTCTCTTTGAGCCAGGGCCTGTTTTCCACCCCCCAAAAAAAAGTGGCACCGTGTCTTCTGTCCCTGTTTTAACAGTCTTACTTCCCTTCACCGGCCGCGCTGAGTGCCCAAGCAGAGAGGCCTCCACGGTCCTGTGTGCTGGGCCGGTCCCTGCTCTGTGCAGACTCTGCCGTGCCTAAGCATTGCCTGGGATGCTGCTTTTTGACACTGGCCAGGGTTAAATGGTAATGGGCAGTTGCAGTATGATGCTTGAGCCAGTGGTGCTTTATAATAAAACTCTAGCTTTTGTATCAGATAATGCTCCGTGGTGGCTTATGTCAGGGTTCGTGTGTTTCTGGGGAATTGTTGGCTTAGAGTGCCTGAAACAATGTGGCCATTGTCTTGCAGCATGTGGGATTCATGAGGAAAGATGCTGCAGGCTTCAGGTTTAGAGCAGCAGTGATGACATGGATGACAGCTCCATGATATCAACCTGGAGCATGCCCTGGAACCAGTTGTTTTTTTTAATTGCGTCTAAATTTATTTATATTTGAAAAGCACTGGTTACCTTCTTGGCTACTTCTAGCAGAAAGCCTAGAAATGAATTAATATACGTGAAATGTGATGGCCAAAGAAGGGAGGGTACCAATTTTCTCATGTGAATGTCTTATGCTTTTCATTATGCTAGTTCCTTTTCTTTTTTTTTTTT
>WEKY01042315.1:0-32138 GCA_013390045.1 Picathartes gymnocephalus
TTGGGCTATTTTACTTATCACACTTGGAAGGGATTTCTGATACAATTTTTTTGACAGTTACTTTAATCAGTTCCTATATCTGGCATATCACACTGATAGAATCATATGATTGTAGAATATTAAGGGGTTAGAATGGACTAAAAGATCATCTAGTCCCAACCCCTGCTGCCTTGGGCAGGGACACCTTCCACTAGACCGGATTGTTCCAAGCCTTATCCAACCTGGCCTTCAGCAGTGCCATGGCTGGGACAGGCACAACCTCCCTGGGTAACCTGTTCCAGGGTCTCCCAGGGATAAGTCTAAAGAATTTCTTCCTAACATCTAACCTAAATTTTCCCCCTTCCAGTTTGTACCCATTACCCCTTGCCCTGTCACTACAGCTCCTGACATTGACTCCCTCTTCAGTTTCCATGTAGTACCCTTCAGATATAGGGAGGTTGCACAGCCTTCTCTTCTCCAGGATGAACAGACCCAACTTCCTCAGTCTGTCTTTATAGGGGAGGTGTTCCAATCCTCTTATCAGCATCATGGTCTCCTCTGGATTTCCTCCAACAGTTCCATGTCTTTCCTATGCTGAGGGCATTGGAACTGTGTGCAGTACTCCAGGTGGGGTCTCACGTGAGCAGAGAGGGGGACAATCGCTTCCTTTGACCTGCTGGCCATGCATGTAGTTTATTGGCACAGCAGAGAGGAAAATATTGCAGTAAGAAAGGAGAAAATGATGCTTGCAGCCTTCAAGCTGGTGCAGTTGCTGCAACAGGTACTTGTCTAATTCTGGTTGCCTGTAAGTCTGTGTGTATGTTTCATGAAATATTAGAAGTAATGCCATCCAGGCTTATGTTGTAGTCCCAAACAAGGGTTCAAATACATTTCAGAAGGAGACCAAATTCAGAGAAAAATTTAATTCTGGAAGACAGTTGTTTCCCATGTGAATTTAATGGTGTGAGACAAACCACATTCTGAGTTACACTTCTTCCCCCCTGTCAATATCATTTGCTAGAAAAAAAAGCACAAGTAAACTCCTGTAGTATGACAGAGAACTCCCTTCACCTCATTTAATCAAATAAAACATGTGCCTAGTTTCTCCTACGAAAACTCAGAATCTGGTGTGGCAGGAGGCTAGACTTCCCTGAATTTTATCTCTCACAGAAACACAGCAAGGTTATTTATTTTAAATAATCTCTAGCTGCCACGGGAAAGCTAAAGAATTAAAAACAACAGCAGTAAGCAGGCTGATAACTCACAACAGGAGACCATAAAAATTAAATGGCATCATGAAATCTACGCCACACTCTCACAGAAGTTTACTGACTTTTTTCCACAAGTTCTTCTAAAAACACGATCCCATGTTCATTTTCATCACTCTTCTTTCCTTATATGTAAATAAAAGTAATATTGCACTGCTTCCCTTTAACTATGAATCATAAAATTTGGATGACTGTCTAACTACTTCCTCTTTTGCTTTTCCACTGCCTCTTAGCCCTCTGGGGGATTTCTGATGGCATAAACACAAGTAGGACATTGTGATTTAAAATGAGAAGCAAATCCGGTTACTTGCTTGTCTAAAAATTGCAGAATAGGGATTAAGGAATATGAAATATAAGCAGAACTGCAATTTTTCAAATGGCCCAAGAAAATTATTTTCTGTGTTCCATCAGAATGAGTAACTGAATGTTATTGCTTTATAGGCAAAGGAAAATACAGTGAGCCATTAGATTTCTTTTGATAATGAATTCAAAATTTGTTATATTATCTGTAACTCAGATGCACTATGAAGTGTTCTTGCACTGACAAAGTTATTATTACCTTCCTGCTTTCTTACCCTGTAAGAGAAGTCAAGATACCTCCTTTTCTAAAGGCAGGTGTTATTCCTTAGAGAGCAGTACAAAACATAAGAGTAGCATACTCTTTGTTACTCATCCATAGTAGTTTGTTGGCGTGTCACACTGGGGAGAAGAGTTTATTACAGAAATATTAGATGAATAAATCCCCATGGAAATATGAAAAGGCAATCACACTACAAAGGAGTGTCAGAATTGTTCTGTTTCTCTCCTTTCTCTGAAAGCTGATAGCTTTTAATTCCAGTTTCTATATGTACTGAGATTTGATTTAGAAGTAGTTTAAAAATGTTTTTGAGTATTTATGAAAATATGGGTTTGTAATTCTGTACTTCCAACATTAAGAAAGTCATTGCAACAGGATAGTGGGATTTCTCTGACTCTTTCACAATGTTTTTAATTTAAGAAATTAAATAATTAGTATAACATGTGTTTCAAGAGAAAAAAATTGAAATGCAAGCCCTTACAACACTCTGTATGTATGCAAATGAGAAAGGCATTGCACAGCTGACATCTGCACATGAATCACTTCTCAGGAAATCTCTCTAACTAGAAGCTCACTGCACAAGAGCCTGCAGTTAACAGCAAGTTGAAGGTGAGAGCACACAATGACTCAGACTAGATCCAGCTCCACTGAAATTCATGAAGAAGTTCCCTCAAACTGCTGATGCCAGCGACTTTCAAGCTATAGACAAAAGTCAGAAAAACTTCCCAGCTTTTCACTAATGAGAACCTAGTATTTTATTACTAGACTCCTTTATCAGAAAGATGGTCCTTACTTGGGGTCAGATGGCCACTCCTTTGCAAAGTACAAGAGCCAAAAAGAACTGGTTTGAGAGGCAAATAAGGCTACCAGCATCAGGCCACTCCACAACAGCTGCCCTGCACATCACATCAATCAGATCTGAAAGCTCCCTCAAAGCAGATTTGTAAAGGTCACTGCACTTACACTGACTTGGGCACTTACAGCTACAGTTAACAGTTCTACTAGATGGGTTTATGAAGACTAAAGCCCACAAAGTCATACACGTCACTGCCGTTCAGCTCAGGCCCATCTGCGCTACAGACTCATGCTGCAGCTGTTCACCTTGTTTTGATGGGGCTGGATTTAAAGCCAAGACAAGGTCTATAACTCATATTGACACTAGCAGCTTAAATAAGCCATCTGCCCACTCTGACTACCTAGGAAGACCAAAGAGCAATTCTCCTATTCAATCAAACTGGAGACATGTTTATTGCTACAACATGCAAGAGAAGCCAGTCTTTAAATATATGTAGTTCTCATCCCCAGAATAAAGGTAGTCTTTTCATGAGAGAGGCTCCTTGGGTGCACCAAGTCACCTGCTAGGCAAGAGGATTTGAAGTGGCCTACCTTTACTTCACAAGTCAATCGACAAACTTGTGTTCTGCTACAAGACCTCCAGTACCACAGCAAGACACACTGCTTTCAGTCTGTCAAGCTGATATGCTGCCATGAGAACTTAATTAGATGGAGGAATGAAGAGATGCTGCTGGTAGTGTCTGCACTGTTAAACACAAACATCCCAAGATAAGAGGTGCATCTGCTTTCCAAAGAACACCCAGTAGTCGGTAAAATAAGGAACATACCTTCAACTAATAAATATGTGGTGCTATGCTGCGTTTTTGTTGCTCCGACAGCTGTATCTCTAATCATCACAGCTGTGCATGGTATTCAAACAGAATAACAGGGTTGGATTGTCAGAGCAGAACAGTAAGAAGTAATACGACAAGAATAGTATAAAGAGGCAGGTTTGCAAATGCAGGATCAAGATACTTGAAATTATATGAATTATAGAGTAAGCAATACCAAGAAGGTAAAGATTTACCAACATTTTGTATGGATAGAGTGGGCCTCTCCTTAATACAAAAGATACTTCAATCCTTTAATAATCTTTGTTGTCTTGCCCTGGACTCACTGTAGCATGTCCATGTCTTTCTTATTCTGTAGGCCCAAAACTGGATTCAGCATTCCAGAGTTCTGAATGCAGAGGAAGGATCACTTTCTTTCACATGCTGGCAGTGGTCTTCCTAGTGCAGCCCAGGTTCTTGGCCATTTTCATCATGAGGTCATATTGCTGGTAGACTATAAGCTTCTTGCTCCCGAAGACCCCAAGGCCCTTCCTTGCCAACCTATTCTGCAGGTGCTCATCCCCCAGAAGGTACTGATGCCTGGAATTATTCTTATCCCAGTGTAAGACTTTGTGTTTTCCAATGTTGAGCCCTATGAGAATCCCCTCTGCCCAATTCTCCAGCCTATCAAGGTCTGTGTCTGCCATCAGTGGCAGCACAACCCTCTGATGTAACAGTCACTCCTCCTGGTTTTGTACAGTATGTGAACTTGCTGTAGCAGCACTCTGCTCCACCATCCAGGTTGTTAATGAAAAACCTCAACAGTACTGGCCTCACTATTATTCCCCGAAATATAATGCTAGTGAACTTGCTTCCAGCCTGATTTTGTGCCACATATCACAACCTCTTGACCTGATTGTTCAGATAATTTTCAATTCACTTCACTATCCGTTTATTATCCCATACTTTGTCAGCTTGTCTTGTTAGAACGTTGTGAAAGACTGCATTAAAACCTTACTACAGCCAAGGTAAACAAAGTCTCACTGCTCTCCATTCATGTAGCAGGCAAGGCAACTCACTGTAGAAGGTTATCAAGTTGGTTAAGAATGACTTCCCCTCCCTAAGTGCATGGTGGCTACTTCTGATGACTTCGTCCTTCCTGAGACTGGAAAATGTATCCAGGATTAATTGCTCCATCATCTTCCCAGGGGCTCACCTGAAGCTGGCTGGCCTGTTGCTCTGATGATGTTCTTTTTTGACTTTCTGAAGATAGGTGTGACACTTGGAGTCTTCCAGTCTTCAGGAACATTCCCAGTGGCCATGGCCTTACAAAGATTATCAAGGATGGACTCCCAAAGACATCAGTCAGCTTTGTCATTGGTGGAGTATATAAGGCCTATTTGTTTATGTGCTCCTTAAACTGGTCCTTCCCCACCCAGGAAAATTTTCTTTGCTCCAGACGATTTCTCTGGTTCAGCCTCTTCCTCTGTTTGCAGAGCCTTGAGATTCTTGAAGGTTAGGATTGTTTTATTGCAACAGACCTAATAAGGTGCTCCAAACTTACTCCTAATCCAAGGTAGAGAGTTTGATTTAGGTGCATACAAATCCAGTGTAGAGATAGGTGTCTTTCTGATAGTTCAAACAGTAGTATGTGGCTCCCCATGGATCATTACTTCCTCAGAAACAAAAGAAAAACTAGAACAAGGTTTTTGATGCCTTACCATTTTTTTTCTTAAGAGCATCTGCTTTGCTAAAAGGAGTCAGAGGAAATGCACAGAAAAAACTCTTATAGCATGTTGCATTTCCATAAAGATGGTGAAGTCAACATTTTTATGGTGTTATGAGAGGTGTATGAAATTATAAGGGAGAATGTCCTTGAAGGGTCCCTTTTAGTTCTTGGTACAAAACTCATTCATTATCAGGAAGAAAAAGCTGTATGTAGGGAGAGAAGAAAAAATTACCTATTTGCAGGTGTTTCTGGAACACATTTGCAAGGCAGGTCATTGATTCCCCTTTTCAGGATAAAGGCTTATTACCAAGAATAAAAAAAATGTTACCATGTAGAACTGCTGAAGCCTGCAAGAAGCCTCAAATTCCTGCCTTATTAGATTTGTTTAATCTACTCTTGTCTGGCATCCATGCCAACAAGGAAGATGATTGACGTCATTGTGAGGCCATCCAATCATCTTTGAAATGCCAATTGGGAGGGTTCCTTCAGCTCGAATAATATGAATTACCATTCATATCTTCAAGTTCACAGAAAAACGTTTTTAATTCCTCATTAGTGAAAGATTAAAACAGAACCTGGCATTCCACAAAGCAATGACATGTATGTTTGACTTCAGAGTTTCTTGTTGTTGTAGAATGTGCTGCTTGTGAAGTTCTTACACCCAAAGGAAGACTTGTCAGCCTGCCTGACAGAACTGTCCTGAGAGAAAAATTAGTTTTCCACAGAGGATAATTTCCTAGCATGTCTGATCAAACTGATTGCAACTCTGTAGGTAATAAGCATCCTTCTGTCCTATACTCTCACCCTCATCTTCCCTGACATAACTGAAGAGACCTATTTAATTTGCAGCAGAAACTGTAAATTCCCCCACCATCAGAAGTATTCAGTGAAAAATTTTTCTTCAATAGTATATTTAAAAATGTATTCAGTACAGTAGTTTCCAATCAAGTTTTCTGAAGAATCTCTATTACACCTTTGTTCTACAGTTTGGATTCCCAAGGCTTCTTCACAATATATTGCCTTAGTCCTTCAGTATCACTTCTGAATGTGGAACATCTGCAACTCCTAAGGTAGTAAAACTAACTAAAATATTAGCAAATAACCTACCACTTCTTTCATGTATTAAAGGCCTATCAGTTTCCTTACAAACAATAAAGCAGTGCTCTTTACTGGATTTGATTTACAGACACAGAAGCATTCTGTGAGGTGCAGAATTAATATTTCACCTTGCCCAAACCCAACACAGTCACAAAAAGTTGAGAAGAATCTGACTGCATAGAAACAACTCATGCAAGGAAGTATAAAGAAATGTAACTCTTTAACTCTCTTTCTGCTGTAAACTGCTTCTCAAAGTGTGATTTTTTTTTTTTTTAATGGTTTAATTGAACCTGAAATAAATGACAGCCACTTGAAATACAGGGATTGTTGAAGCACATACTGAGTAGAAATCACAATTTACTGCAGACTGTTTCAAGGTAAGGAAGATGACTTAAGAAGGTGCTGGTAGAAGGGAAAAGCCCCTCTTTATTGACAGGTATTTTTCTTTTTACCTTTTTAATTAACTGCCGTTTTTAGAAGAACTTTAAAAGGTAGTTTGACTATATGGAAAACTGGCTAGTCAAGAGCTTTTGAAGGATCTGCCAAGATTTTCTCATTTCCCTCCAAAAACAGTAACAGGTTTATGATTGAATTCAATACAGCAGGTGAGGTATTGCACCACTTTCCCCTGTATAAGTCTCAAAGTAATCTACGTTCTGGACACATAGAAAGTACCCATTCAGTTGCCTTATCATAAAACAAATTAACTTGATGTTTTTTTCCTGGATAATCAAGATGCAGCAGCACCTATGTGAATGCTTATTTTTCCAGTCAGAGCTCAGTTTTCTTTCTAATACTTGCAAGTGTTAGAGGTCTATTTCCTTGCAACAGCACACCTAGACTCTGATCTGCTGGAGGAAAGCAACTGGATCCAGATGCAAGATGTGCCTCTTACAGCGGGAACTTGTGGCTAACGTGCAAACCAGCTGGCAATGGGTTTGGCTATGATCTCAGCCCACAGATTGTAGTGATGAGCAGGTCAGTGATGAGCAGTGTCAGCCAGGCAGGCCAGGAGGCTGAGATGTAGACTGGTACTCCTACAGCACCACTGAGGCAGGACTGACAGCCCCGAGCTAAGCTGACAAACAAACATTCTGTTTATTCTCACTGTTTTGTGTGTCACGGGTTTTTGCATCACACACTTTTCTACTGTTCCTCCGACAACAGATGTATTATTTCTGTCCTATGGCTCTCCCTTGTGCCTTTTACAATAGCGTGGAGGCTTCTTAAATAATTTATGTTTATCCACTTCTCAGAAAAGTGAGAGAGTATTAGTTCTCTCTCTCTCTGCCCTCAATTTACAGAGTATACTCTCCTCCCTCCACTGCCCCTACAGAGTCAAACTGAAGTACAACCAGATTAGAATGGATGGTGTCTATTTATTCCAAATGCCAATTCAGAGATGCAAAAGACCAGGTATTTTATATAGGTATTATGTTAGTTCAGCACATTTCTCATACTGATTTGTATCTGCAAGAATTCAACAGATCTGTAAACTAAGCAATAATGCCTCGAATAAGCCAGATATAAGAATTCAGTCTGACAATTAGATGTGAAAGGCTTATTTTAGTGATTAGCCCAGTATCATCCAGCAACTTGGTGGCAAAAACCGTGAATGAGAACTGGCTGATTTAGGGACCAGCTTGCTCTTCCCTAAAGTTTTGGTCACTGTCTCCCTGCTGTCTTCTAAAACAGGCTATACAGACTAGGACAGTCACCTCCACTATATCTGGTACAGTCTGTGGCAAGATTGCTGCTGAGGGGAATATTTTACTGACTGTTCACTAAGTATGTTAAAAGAGGCAAAAACAATGACTGAAAAATCTTAAAACTAGCAGCCTCTATCATTTGAGGGTTGTATAGCCCGAAATATGTGCTTTGTGTCATAGCCCTGATCATGTGTGTTGTCAAGTCAAAAATTGCAAGCCAGTGCACCCCAGTGATACACACAGGGTTGGAACACAGACATCTCTGTTCCTTCAGCTCAGCAAAGAGCTGAAGGAGAGAAGACAGTTGTGCAGAAGGAGGGAGAAAATATACTGATGGTAGGCCTCTAGCTAAATTCTAAACCTCTACCAGTTTTGAATATGTTCTAATGGATCATAGTCCTTCATTTGTGGTTTTTTAGGGAAAAAAAGATGTTGTTTAAAATCATCTGCCTTTTACTTATGCAGACCCCCTTATTTATAGCCCCATTTGTCTCATATTACTCATAGCACTAGGGAAAGGCTCTTTGAGTTTCATGACTCAGTCCCCTCAGCTGCTACTTCCAGCAGCATTTCTAATGAAACGAGTATCCTTCAAGTTCCCCTGTCCTCCAGCTTTCAGTCCCGCTTCTCAGATTTTTGGGCTTCACAGCATTCTCAGCAATCCACTAGCCCAGTATCAGTAGCACTTCATTATGTCACTTTTCCCTAGTTTCTCCTTACATCTTTTCCCTTCTGAATCCCTTCCTGCCTCTGTAAGCCTTAATCACTGTTTGTCAGTAACAGTTGTCTCATTCACATCATCCCAACCACCCCTCCCAAATATTTTGTGCAATCTGCATGTCTCACTTCTTCCTGTAGAAGTCATTTAAACAGTTACTTAAACTTACTGAAATGTTAGCACATCTGGACTCATTCACAATACACAGGCTTGTTCTCAAAGTTGCATTGGAAAGTTGGTCAAAGCAAAAGGGAAACCTTCTGGTCTTCTTAGATTGTCAGAACTTTTGTGGAAACTGAAATTCAGATGTTGGGCTGAAATAAAGAAAATCTGCAGAAATCAAATTCTTGCTGTCACCACAAGGAGATGTACTGCCTGTCACTATTGTCTGGATAGCCCAATAAAAAAAAATTATACTGTCATAGCTAGTAAGAAACCTAATCCTAGCATTACAAGGCCACAAGAACTGATGGGCTGTTAGGTTTGTTATTAGTTTGAGTGAATTTACTCAGTGCAAACTGAAGTTGAGTACCAGGTGTCTTTTGTTATGATGTAGAGTTTAAGTGTGGGATAACACCAGAGACCTTGAAAATATGTGCACAGGATAAAAACAGAGGCCATGAGACTATAAACATCTCACTGGCAATCAGCTTCTGGTTCTTGAGGAATTACAATCTTAAGTGCTGAGAACAGTGCTTTGGACATAACAAGGAAGACAAGGAAGCAATCAAACAACAGAATCAGACAAATAAATTATGTGGCCATGGGAAGTTAACATCCCCAGAACTGCATAGTTTGTCATCCAAGGAAAGGAGACCAGAGAATTAAAATTCACTGACAAACTCAAGCATTTTTGAAATGTACTAGATCTTGATATTTGAAAGGAATTGCTGATGGCAAATGGTTGTCCTCACTGGATCATCACGGAATTTTCTTCCTAAAAGCTACAAGCACATTATCTGTTTCAAGGACCAAGGTTCTTCAAATGTCTTTTAGCATGCCAATCAAGTTTTAGGACTGTATAGAAGTCTGTGTCTGAGTGCATAAACTACATGCACTTATTGTCTCAAGCTCTGTAATTCCTGAATAAAGCATTACTGCACACTGTTTGCCTAGTGTGATAACTATCAGTGTGACAACCATCACACTGATCAACCCTGAAATGGTTGAGCAATTGCACAAAACAATTACTGTAGGCCCCTTCCAGCTGGAGGTATTCCATTATATTCTACGTATGCTTCTCATTTTCGTCCATAAACACATCCATTAAATCCTCAGTGTGAGTTGGCTTTCCCACTGAAATTAAAGACAAACCTGCAACAGAAGCAGTGTTTTAGACATCACAGAGGAACACAGAGTTTCACAGAATACAATGTTGGAATTGTGGTGCCCAGAACTTCATTAGGAAGTGTTAGGAAGTGTAAAACTGCCTGGGCTGGAGTAGTTCACAGCTTCTGTACTAATATTGTTTCTTACTTTCACACTTCATATTAGAAATATAGGTATCTGTATATATATATAACTGCATATCATCTTACCTTCAGTTTTACTGCTTTAATACTGGATAATTAAAAGCACAGGGGCCCAATCTTCTGTCATTTTTAGGCTATAATACACAAAATGTTATTCTGTCATAGCAAAATTTTTCCAGAAGTCAATTACTTGTGTTCTGGAGGCATTTTTTTTCCTGCTTGTTTACCTGATGATTGAACAAGGAACTTGCCCCGGGAAGAAGGGTGTGTATCTGTTCTGTGGAGGTGGTGGTAAATGTTTGTGCAGGAAGAATGTAGAGCACCTAAGCAACTACAAGAACAAGCTGGACTTTTGGCCTCAAGCCACATAGTTTAGTTGGAGAAATGTCTCATAAGGTAGGTGGTATATTAAATTGCAAACTAAAATCCAGTGAGATGGAGCGCATTAGAGGCTTGCTTCAAATAGTACAATTGAGAAACGCCTAAGGAGCTGCTTTTTCAATCAGCAAACTTTTGGGGTAAACTTCATTATAATTATTCTCTGTTTGCATGCATGCAGTATAAAGGTTACATTCACAAACTGTTTTGCATTGCCAATGTTGAGTGTCAGGTATTTTCATAAATTGTTAGTTAATTTTTAGTATCCTAAAGTTCAACAGACTACAGTATGGCTTTCAACTCTATGTAATTCCTGAAATTATACTGTTATAGCCCATACGGGGTACATCAGTAATACCTGCAGTATCGTTTTAACCTTCTATTTTTTTCTCTGGAAAATTTTCATAAAAACATTAGGTATGTATTGCCCATTGCATAAATGCAACCTTTTTTATAGGGACTGTATTTTATTCAGATCTCTTTCTGTAACAGTTGTTCAGCACCCCTAAAAAAGCTACGCCTGCGTTTGTATCCACCTGTGTCTGTAGTCAATGTAACTGACCAATAGAAATGCTTAGTATGAGTTCTGTTGTCAGGAAACTTTCTTGTCTATGAGACAGCCTCGGACAACTGACCTGTTTCTAGAGAACAGGCTAGTTTTATACAAATACATTTTATATGGTCTGCAAACCTTAGTCACACAAAGAAAAAAAATATTTATATTTATACGGTGTTCTCACTTTAATTTACAAAATTCAATCCTTTGTAAAAGACAGCATCCTTTTTGAGAGCCACTGGCATATTGCAGTATGCTGCTCATGAAGGCCATTGATTTGAAACTGAGGCAATTTCTTAGACTATTTCTCATGTAGTAGTACACAGCTTAGAGTTTGCTGGTTGTGTTCAGCCAGTCACTGCAGTCTCTCAGAAGGATGCAGTTCTCCTTAGGGAACAGCCAACAGCAGCAAAAAGGATTACTGTATTGTAACTGAGGTTACAATAAAGCTAACATTCTGTGTCGATCAGGCCTTGAGACGCAACTCAGCCTCATATCCCTCACCAAAACAAAACAAACCAGATAAAACAAACAATCAAACAAAAACCCACCAGATATGTACCATAAAATCATAACAATTAAATTACTGATTTTCACTTCCGTTAAAAACCTCACAGATAGGCCCAGAATGCCACAAGTGCATCTGCATGTCAGTCAGAGGAGGACTTTGGAGTAAAACAATCTCAGAAGTGGCCTTACCCATTGCTTCACATTTCATCAATTATTTCCAAGTATCATGAAAGTTTTGTCTGAACCAAGTCTCTACAACTCCCTGAAAGGCGGCTGTAGAGAGGCGAGAGTCAGTCTCTCATGCCGTGCCTGCAGTGAGAAGCCAAGGTGAGACAGGGGAGGTCCAGATTAGATATTAGGAAAAAAAAGTGCCACTGTCAGAGTGGCCACCCACTGGAACAGGTTCCCTGGGAGGTGGTGGAGTCACCCCGCTGGAAGTTGATAAGGGTGTCTCGTGTGGAGCAGCCGGTCGGTGTGCGTTTCCCGGAAAGCCGCTCCCGTGGCGGCGCTGCCGCTGTCCGTGCCGCGATCGCTCCGCGGCAAGGAGGTGGCCCCTTGGGAGGGACCCCCGCCGCCGGCGGCGCCGATTGACTGCGACCGGGAGGAGGAGGGGCGCGCCGGCAGCGGCGGCGCCGATTGACTGCGACCGGGAGGAGGAGCGGAGCGCCGGCAGCGGCGGCGCAGTCGCGGGCGGGCGGTGTGTGGCTGCGCCCATCTCGCAATGGCTCGCGAGTTCGAGCTGTGTCCCGGGCGGCGCGTCGGCGGCGACCAGCCTTGCTTCATCATCGCCGAGATCGGGCAGAACCACCAGGGTGACCTGGACATCGCCAAGCGCATGATCCGCATGGCCAAGGTGCGCGCGGGGGGAGCGAGAGCGCCGGGGGGCGGCCGGGAGAAGCGCGTGGAGGGTTTATTCCAGACACGGAATGTCTGCATGGAGACCCTTGCATTTGACACTGGTGAAGGGTCTAGAGCGCTTCTCCTGTGAGGAGCGGCTGAGGGAGCTGGAGTTGTTCAGCCCGGGTAACAGGAGGCTCACGGGGCAACCCTGTCACTCTCTACAGTTCCCAGAGAGGAGGCTGTAGCCAGGTGGGGGTCGGCCTCTTCTACCAGGCAGCCAGTGACGGGATGAGAGGACGTGGCCTCAAGCTGTGCCAGGAGAGGTTAAGGTTGGACATCAGGAAGAATTTCTTCACGGAAAGGCATCGGGACAGGCATCGGAATGGGCTGCCCGGGGAGGCGGTGGAGCCGCTGTCCCTGGAGGTGTTTAAGGAAAGACGTGGCACTTGGTGCCGTGGTCTCTTTGATAAGGTGCTGTTAAGTCACCTCAAGGACTGGATGATCTCAGAGTTCCTTTCCAACTAATTCATTCTGTGCTCTTGTGTCATGGCTGCAGCCCCTCAGCTGGGGCATGAGCTCGTGGGGAATTTGGGAAGTATCAGGCAGCTGCGGAACCGTCTGTAATGAATCTCCAGTTTGACTTGGTTGACATTAGGGCTTTATTGCAGTAATGCTTATGTCATCCAGTAAGACAGCCAAGCTGCTTTGAAATCCGATGGTATATCCCACACATCATCATCACAGCCCAGGACATGGTGTATTCAGTTCTGTGACTGGGGCGTAAGTGTGGACTGCTCTTGTGAGGATATGTCTTCACTGTTGGTGTGACTTCAAACGAATTACTATTCCTGGAGGTGTTCAAGTGGTGTCTGGTGCTGGTGATGTGATCTAGGGGTTACTGTGGTGATGCTGGGTAGATAGTTGGACAGGATAATCTTCCAGCCTTGATGATTCTATCAATTTCAGATTCATACTCCTTCTTCCACAGAATCCCGTGTCCTTTTTTAATGTAAAATTATCAAGGACAGCTAATCTGAGAAAAACACCACAGAAGTCAACTCTTCGAATAAATGGCATGCATACCAAGAGACTAAGTAGTTTTGTAGTTTTAAAATTATTTCTCTCGACTGCTGCTCTACTAAGCCTATAGGCACTTTGAAATAAAAGCGTTCATGTATGTGTAGGTCCACAGTCACTCTGTGTTCATGACCATTTATGTGATTGCTGTGATGATAATGTGAAAATTCACAACAGATGAGCACATCAGTTACTCACTCCTTGCATTCAGACTTAGGATGAGTGCAGTTTCACTTGCATTTCCACTCAAAACCAGTTTGTTTTGCAGGACTGCGGAGCAGACTGTGCTAAGTTCCAGAAGAGTGAACTGGAGTACAAATTCAACAAGAAAGCCTTAGAAAGGCCCTACACCTCTAAACACTCCTGGGGAAAGACCTATGGGGAGCACAAGCGCCACTTGGAGTTCAGTCATGACCAATACAGAGAGCTGAAGAAGTATGCAGAGGAGATTGGCATTTTCTTCACAGCTTCTGGCATGGATGAGGTACGTAAGGCATGCTGGAATGACAAGAAGAGTCTGCCTGTTGGGTCTATCGGGTATTACTTAGGTGTGATAGTTCTCACATAAAAAGAAGATATGGACAGTGAGTTTCTAACTGAGAGACCTAGAGTAATTTGCCAGTCTCTGCAATGGTTGAGTAGATGGCTGAATATTTTGGAAGACTTGCCACATGTGTGGAGATACTTATACACAGTAAGTAATATTAGGGACAAGGCTTCATTTTGACCTTCATAAACAATTGAGGCTTTGAGAGTGTAGATCAAGAGAGCAGTCAGACTGCTCTCCTGTGTTGTCTGGTGCATTGGTTTCAAGCATATCAAACTTCCTTATGTATTTAAACCAGATTCCTTTCTTGATTTAATCCCTATTATTTCCTTCTTTTTCTTTTCCTCCCTCCTTGTTGTTTACTAGACCTCTGTGGTGTTTCTAAGCAGCATAAGTGTTTATGCCCCTATTTCTTTTACTAACCTCATGGAGGGGCTCAGCACCTTGCCCTGTTACTCCTGAATCATTTACTGATTTTTGCCAGTGGGCTCTTGAACTGTCAGTCACCAGCTTCACAGCTCCACGAAACTCCTCCTGCAGATCCCCTTAAGACATGTATACTTGCAGCTGCTGCACGTTGCCTGCCTCAGAATGATGGTAGTGACAATATTAATAAATGCAACGTAAGAGTTGAAATGTGTAAGCTGTAAAGGTCAGGTAACCCTTGAACTTCCGTATAGATGAGAGATTACAGATTTATTCTTCTTTGTGCCCTAGAAAATACAGAGAACCAAATGGAAAGAGACCCTACCAGAAGTAAGCTAGCCACTCTTCCATATGGCCAGCAGAGCAATGTCCCTGGCTTTCTGCAAGTAGACATATCCAGGATGGGACAAGGATGTGATTTACTTAATGTTTTAAGGTGGTCTATTCAGTGTCTCACTCTTGCAATTGGAGATAATTCCTGATATATCAGTCTTATTTCTTATAATTTGTTCTCCCTCTTCATCTGACAATAGACAAATATGTTTCGTGTGTATGACAGTAGCTCAGTGCCAAGGATTCAGAAATAGGTCTGTGAAAAGAGAGTGTGGTGATGTTTCTTTTATTGCTACCTTCACGTCTAGAAGACCTGCTGAGTAACATGCATTCCTTTAAGAAAGGAGTAAATGAACGCAGGAGTCTTGGGCTTCTATATCTGGGATCTTAAAGACCCATGCGCCTTTGGGGAGAAAAAAACCCCCACGCTCCTTCTTTGGTGTTAGAACCTCTGGTTTCTAAAGGCTGTAGTGCAACACAGAACACCTTTCATTGGCAGCAGCTAAAATCACTCTACTGCTGGGATCCCTCCTTTGTATGTGGCTTCATCAGCTAGTTAACAACTGATACATGTTTGTGCATCCTTTTTGAGCAGTAATTACATTACATAGCTCCTAAGATTTCTCGTGGCATTTCTGCAAGACAGGGGTTTGGAACTTAAGGAAAATATTGCATAAATTGACATAAGTCTAGGAAAATACATTAACTTCTGAAAGTTTTTATACATTAACTTCTGTAAATTTAACATAATCTCTGTAAGTCCAATTATGTCAAAGAGGTTAAATTGTATGTTTAACTGTATGAGGACATTAATGAAGTGATGTGTGAAATAAATACAAAAGACTAAGAATATCTTCTTTATCTATTCTGTTCCAGTGTGTACTGGAGACAAAGCAGGATCTCATTGAACCACTCCCTTTAATGTCATTCCTGTTATTTGAAATTACTTCCTGGTCCTTGAATCTCTTAAAGAAAAGCTGCTTATTTTCAAGAGATATTTACTTAATGAAGAGTGGCCTTAGATACAAGGTCTACCTGTCATATTTAATTTTTTGCCATCTCCTGAGATAAGATCTGTACCTTTTTAATATACAGTACTCATTGTCTTTATGCACAATGCATCTGAATAAACTATATTAAATAGTGAATAAAGAGATGTTACACATCCTAGGTACAAGAAACCTAGGACATTAGCATTCTTTCTCTAGCACTAAGTAAATTTAACTGCAACAAGGAAAGAGCTGGAGAAATTAAATGTGCTTGTGGGTAGCTGACAGGGGACAAAGGTAACTATTTTGTTATTTCCTCTGGAGGTGAATGGAGGATTTAAATACCTCTTGGCTGTGATAGGTTTGGAATTTAAATTTTCTTCTGATAAAGTACTAATTTTTAAAAGACCACTTACAGATGTAATACCTGTTTTCAGAAAGCCTCTAATAATTATTGAATTGTCTTCAATATAGCACGCATGTTTTTAGACAAAGGCAGAGTATAATTGGGATTTAAATTAATGGTTTTATAGTCTTTGTTTTGGCATATTTTATTGTCTAGTATCTCTCCTAAAAGCAAATTCATTTTGGATTTCCCTTTTTGGGCACTTTCAGGTTTTTTTTTCCTAGTGCTTATTTAATATGCTCATACAAGTTTTCAGTGTATGAAATATATTCTACTACCTGTAGTTTTAAACACTCTGTGCTTTTAATATTTCTGACCTGCAGGACATGTGTGGCAGGAAAACTGTGTACTTGTAGCTTGTAGCACATTTCTTCTTCAACAGGCAGATTTCCATCTGCAGATAGTTGATTTCTGATAGTGTTTAAAAAAAGAGAGAGGAAAGCCAGAATGCTGTGGTACACAAGTTCATCTTTAAGCTGAGGTGGAGCTCACTTGTACTAAGCGGCCGAATGTATAGCTGGTGTGACCAGCTGTGGTGAGGGACCACGGACTGCCTTGAGACAGTGATCCCAGTCAAAAATCTGCACAAAAATAGAAGTATGAAAGAAGGTGCCATAATTATGCTTCACCTGGAGGGAAATCAGAAACTAATATTGTCAGGATAGCAAATGCTACTTCAGGAGCAGTGTTTTTTTGGGGAGATGTCTATAATATCTACCTGTTTAATTAAGCTTTGGGTTTGCTGTTTTGAAGGTTTGTTTATTTCCAAGCACAGTAGTTCTTTATCGCTTGATCCATCTGAAGTGGAGTGTTAAAACACAGTGGTTTCTTTTCCTTGTAGATGGCTGTGGAATTTCTACATGAACTGGATGTTCCATTTTTCAAAGTAGGATCAGGAGATACAAATAATTTTCCATATTTGGAAAAGACTGCAAAGAAAGGTAAGCATTTTCTTTGAGCCGTCATGGTCAATATCACCATTTCTCAGTAGCTCAGTTATTAGATTTTTTTCTCCAGTTGATTTTTGGGGAAAAATCTGAAGTTTCTTTAAAAGAAACTCACCCTCAGACTTTGAAAAAAAAAAGCATTGTTTTGTAGTTTTACTGAATTAATTTACTTAAAGAATTTAATTTAATCTTGGGTAGCTTTCTTGTATAGCCAGTACAAAACTTGTGCTTATTTTCTAAATGGCTAGGTCGTCCAATGGTGATTTCCAGCGGAATGCAGTCAATGAACACAATGCATCAGGTTTATCAGATTGTGAAGCCCATCAATCCGAACTTCTGCTTCCTGCAGTGCACCAGCGCGTACCCGCTTCAGCCAGAGGATGTCAATCTCCGTGTTATATCGGTCAGTGAGTAACCCAGCGTGCACCGGGGGTAGGGTAGCAGAGAAGGGCTGTGTCCTTTTACTGAGATACACTTCCAGGTCTTAAGGTGTGCTGGAATTTCCTTCTGAGAAGTTACAAGATGTGTTATGTTCCTCTAACTCACTGAAGCAAAAATATCCCCTGGGTTCTTTTTTGGCAGAACTCATCTTTGAGGAATATGGTAAAGATATTGCTGGAGTGTTCACAGTTCAATAGAGGAAAACATGACATATGGTTAACAGCTTAACCCTGTCCTTTATGTACTGCAAAGAAGAATCTTATTATTAAGAAGACTGTTATTATTAAGAAGTTGCATGAAGTGAGAACATAATTCTAAATAGGGAGCTAGACCAGAAACTTCTGTTAAAAAAGCTCCATGTGACTATCAGAGCAATGAAGAAAATGGATTATACCTAGTATAGTTTCCTGCATTGGAAATATTACTTGGATACGCCAAACAGTGCTGTAAGAAAGTTTTCCCAAACTGGCCACTGTTCAAGCACTACCTTAGATTTATGTACATATAGTATATTATTTTTAATAGAATGCTACATGGGTGCATTTAAGTGCCTTTAGGATTTGGTGACTCTTCTCTATGCATTGATTAAAAGATTGCTTTGATTTTAAATACAATGGTGAAGAAATCTGGTTTGGATAGAGATTAAGTTTAATGAATCCACTGGGTTCTTGGACGAAAATAGGACACTATTACTGTTACTTACACTGATACAGGCTTTGAAGACCTTGAACAGTAGCACTGAATTAAAAGGAGAAACGTAAGTTGCACAAGAGAATACTCTTCCTTTTTCTCATCAGTATTGATAATATTAGTCACATTTGGAGAATGGTGATTGGTAATGCAGTGTTACTTGTTGAATTGTAAAAGTTCCGTTCTCTGCATAACCAAGTGCTTGTTTATGGCACAATATTTGTCCACTGCAGTTACCACTGTTAAGTTTGCTTTGTCTTTGAAATTGCTACCTTGGTAATTCAGACCAACTCTGTCGTGATTCAAGGCATATCAGTCAGCTTTTCCTGATATCCCCATTGGCTATTCGGGGCATGAAACTGGCATAGCCATTTCCGTGGCAGCTGTTGCTATGGGTGCTAAAGTACTGGAACGCCACGTGACTCTGGACAAAACATGGAAAGGAAGTGACCACCAAGCATCTCTGGAGCCAAATGAACTGGCGGAGTTAGTGAAAGCCATCCGTACTGTGGAAAAAGCAATGGGTTCTCCAATCAAACAACTCTTGCCCTGTGAAATGGCTTGCAATGAAAAGGTACCTTTGATGTTGGTTTGTGCAAACCTGCAGCTAACGTAGGTCTATAGCTAATAACTCTACATTCAGAAAAATAGCTTGCCAGTTGTTTTTTGCAGTAATGTTTCTGCCCCTGCACTTAGAAGATTTCTCACTGCATAATGTTGGCAGTTTTGATTATAATGGAGTTGTATGTTTATCATCCAGTGGTTAACTAAGTTGGATAGAAACATGGAATCATTTAGGTTGGAAAAGACCCATGAGGTCATTCAGTCCAACACTCTAACACTGCCAAGTCCAGCCACTAATGTAGGTTCCTAAGTGCCATGTCTGCACGTGTTCTGAATGACTCCGGGGATCATGACTCAACCAATTCCATGTTCTAGACTGTTTTGAGTGCTTGATAACCCTTTTAGAGAAGAAATTTTTCCTAATATCCAATCTAACCTTCCCCTGACACAGCTTGAGGCCATTTCCTCTTGTTCTATCACTTGCTGCCTGGGAGAAGAAACCAACCCCCACCTGACTACAGCCTCCTTTTATGGAGTTGTAGAGAGCCATAAGGTCCCCTCCGAGCCTCCTTTTCTCCAGGCTAAACACCCCCAGCTCCCTCAGCCACTCCTCACAGGACTTGTGCTCCAGACCCTTCCCCAGCTTTGTGGCCCTTCTCTGGATTTACTCCGGCACGTCAATGTCCTTCTTGTAGTGAGGGGCCCAGAACTGGACACAGGACTCAAGGTGTGGCCTTACCAGTGCCAGGTACTTGGTAACAGTAGTAGGAATAATATCTCCATGATTGTATATGAGCTGCTTTTACGCTAAGCTAAAACACCAGTCATTCTAATCAGATTCCCTCCACTGTGATTTTGAAAAATTCCAGTGAGCCACTGACCAGTTTCAGAAAACATCTGTGTGTTCCTGGCAGCCTGGTTACAGTGAAAGTTTCCATGCTAAATTAATCTTCATTTGGATTAAGTAATGGAGAAGGCAGTTTTACACAACCTGTTCTCAAATAACTGCAGTATATTTTTTATCCTTTTTTGTTATACTAAGTTAGCCATGTACATAACTTTAAAATTGCTTTTTTTCCCCTCCCCTGTAGCTGGGAAAGTCGGTAGTGGCGAAAGTGGCAATTCCTGAAGGTGCAGTATTGACACTTGACATGCTGACGGTGAAGGTGGGAGAGCCGAAGGGATTTCCCCCAGAATCCATCTTTGATCTGGTGGGCCAGAAGGTTAAAAGAAATATTGAAGAAGATGAAACCATCACTGAACAAGCAGTGGAAAATCATGTAAAAAAAGTGAAATGCTAAACCAAAGCACTCCATTCCATATTTCTCAATGTAGTACCGCACAACGTGTTTAAGAATAGCAGCATGGTAGATTAGAAGAAAGGGGTGTAATTATGAGGGTGCAAACAGGTTAGAATTTTCAGGTTCTCATTAGCAGGAAGTTCCAGAAGCAAGGGGATATAAATTATGACGATTTTATTTGAAACTGTATAGCACTGTGCCTAGGAAATGCCCTGATCCTCTCTTCTCAATTCCACTTAACCTAGATTAATTGGGAGTTTTGCCAAATATAAGACCACAGTCTGCTGCTTTCCAGCTTCCCTTTTCTGTTAAGAATACAGTAAATCATGAGAATTTTGTCTTACACTTTGAATTGTTCTAGCCCTGTATCTTTTGATATTCCTCTCTTTTCTGCCATTTGCCTCACCCCTGTGATAGCAGGATTTTGGTTGAGTACAGATGAGTGAAAGTTTACATACACTGAACAGAAAACTACAAATGCAATCTGGATGGATTTTTTTTTAAGGTGAAAGCCTTAAAAGTGTCATGATAAAGCAGTGGGTTGCAGGAATCTGCGTTCTGTGGTAAAGTGGGCTTCTTGAGAAAGCTAAGTTCTCAAGAGACAGTATCAGGAAAGGAAGCATACTGGATATTTAGAAAGGTCCCTTTTAAGGGGCAAGAAAGACTTTTGTGAACTGAAAGGCAAACAGGCAGGCCAGAGTGATTGAGCAGGGAAGGAACGTAGATCTGAGATGGATCAGTGGAAATAAGCTTAACCTATGTTACAGAAATTGTGAAAAGCGCCTGTTGCAAGTTGAGGGAAGTCTGGAATATTAAGTCAGTTCTGCAGAGCATTTGGATACCTCTGTTTGGACCTGGGGGGCAACTTCTCAGGTAGGAAGCCAAATGCTGGTGAAGATAGAGCAGCTTTTTTTCTAACCAGCAAATCCTCTCCATTGGGGTTTTTCTTTCAACACTGGTATGTGAGATGGCTGAGGCTGACTGGCTTAACTACATTACTCCATTATGCTTCAGAAGCATGATGGTCAGTACACCTCTTGTGTGCTCTACTCTTGCATCCCAGCTTCTCACTTTTCAAGTAAGAAATGCAATCCCACTCCTGTTGCCTGCTGCTTTTCCCTTTGACCAGAAGGGAGCCATATAGCAGCAGCAGCAGCTCCAAACCATTCTTCAAGTACAGAACTGCTTTGCTGTAATTGATCTGCTTTTTTTCTGTGGTGGAATCATTTACTAGTGACGATTACTTGGAACGTGCTACCTTTTGGTTATGAGTTGGTGAAGTATCTTGAATTTGGTGGTGAGTGGTGGTTTTGTACCTATAAACTGTTTATTTTCAAAATGTTTACCCTTGTGCAATTCTGAGGAAACTGTATTCATATCTTTAAATGGGGAAGCAGAGGTTGAGTCATATACTTGACCATCCATATGTGAGCTGTGACTGATGCAGTATGCTTGCCTTACATTAAAAAACTACTCAATTGTTAAAGATTTTTTATTTCAAATTTGAAAAATAAATTTAGCTTATAAAACAAGCTCTTCTTTTTGCATTTCATCCTATGATCAAACCTTGCCTTTGCTAGCACTGGTGATGCAGGAACTTTAGTATTTGAACACTGTAAGATTACCTGACCAGTTTCAAGTAGCAGTGGTTTTTCACTCTTAACTGGAGACTGCTGTAAGCAAAGACTCCAGAAATTCCTGGGGCTTTAATTAATGTATTGGTGGGGGAGAAATATCCATATACAGAATCTTGCAAGCTGTGCCCCCTAGTTTTATTTGAACGTTGCAAATTGGACACAAAGATAAATGTGCCACAAATGCACCTCTGGCCTGGTGTTTTTATGGCACCTGTGAGCCCTGCAGACATTTCATCCTCTTTTAGGGGTTGTACAGAGTTTTTTCTCATGCTTCCACTTAATGGTAAGAATAGGGCCACCCAGAAGTCCAATTCAGAGTTTCTGTAAGACCAGCTAATGGCTATTAAATGTGACCACAGAAGCTCCAGCTTCAGAAAGGACCATTCCAACCGTCAGTGCCAGTCTTTGATTTTTCCAAGATGACACTTAAATTTGAGCTAACTCACTTAGTGCATTTATTATTTGAATCTGACCTTGTCAGTGATAATGATATGCAGTCTATAATTTTGAAACTTGAACCAAACTAAACCTGTTGCCATACACAATTGCAGGCCTCTCCAGGCCAATGAGGGGAGGGAGTTAATTAAAAAAATTTTTTTTAGAAGCCAAAATCCTGGTTCCAGTCTGAGTTGTAATATGTTTCTTTCAACCAACCTTCTTCCATTTTGCAAGTTGAAAAATACTACATACGGCACTTCGGGTGGTAGATCAACAGCATTTATAAAAGATCACCTTCCCCCATTGAAAAATACATATACATTTAAAATTACAGTTGGTTTTCTTGAACTTAGTGTTACAAGTTGAAAAAAGTACAAAATAGTACATATGGAACTCTGAGTGGTACATCGACATCATTTATAAAAGCCAGATTACCTTCCCTCATTGAAAAATACATAACACATTAAAAATCACAGTTGGTTTTCTTGAACTTATATTACCTTCTAAAACCATCATAATTACAACTTTGATACATCAGAGATGAATTCATGTACATAATTGCTGGAATGGCATTCATAGAAAAAGCATTAAATACTAGGCTTTATTTTACTTTGTTTCTTATGTTAGTTTGCATGTTCTAATGGACCCTTCCCAGAGTCTCAGGGCTGGATAAACTGGCTCTGTGAACTTGCACCGGAAGGTGTGCAAATGAGCCATGCCATCGCTCACATTGTAGAATGAAAGTATTCCTGCTTCATAATCTAGAAAAATGCCTATGCAATCAGGATCATTCTCTATCAGGATGGGGATTCTCTCTCCCTTGTGAAATGCCCAATATTCAAAATCAAACTTCTTAAGGCACCAAGATGCTCTATTCCAACCCAGTCGACAGGCTTCAGAGTCTCCTTTCCGGCCAATGGTAGGGTAGGCTGCACCAATCCACCATCCTGCTCCAGCATGAAGTACGTCGACTTCCCAGTAATGGCTCCCAGAAAGGAATGCATCTCTGCTTAGCACTTGCCATAATTTATCAAATCTCTGGGGACTACAGGGGTAAAATATTCTCCTCCAGCTACAGCTTACTTCAAGACGGTCATCAGACAATTTCATCCTCGGGTGAATGCTGTCATATTCCCAGGTTGGTGATCTTGCATCTGTAGTCAAAGCCATAAACATACTTGCTACATTTATTATGACCCTTGGAAGAAGTCCAAGTTATAAAACACCTGCAAAGGAGTCCACAGCTGGCAGTGTCTTGGGACAGTCAGAAAGCCTGCAATCCCAGGGACACGGGCTGGAAAAGGCACGCCTAGGGGATCACAGCAGGGAGTAACATTGCTGCCTCCACACCTTTGTGATCTGGGCCAACCAGGGTGATGGGGACCTCAGCCACGGCACCACAGTTGCTTTATGCTTAGGGCTAGGGCTCAGACAGAAAGCCCACAGGTCCAAGGACACTGGGTCTGGAAAAGGCATTGCAGTTTGAGCAAGGCAGGGCCCCAGCACTGCTGACTGCATTAGGTAGGGATGGGGTTCAGCTAGCCACAGAGCCTACACTTTCAGGGACACTGGGGCTGGAAAAGGTATGCCAAGTGCATAAAGCAGTGAACCAACATTGCTGTCCCCACACCTTTGTAACCTAGGCCACCAATGTGATGGGCACCTCAGCGTCAGCACCAACCTGCCATTTGGGTTAAGGTTAGGATTCAGAGAGCCACAGAGCCTACAGCTCTGGAGACACTGGGACTGCAAAAGGCATGCCAAGGGAATCACAGCAGGGCACCAACACTGGTGCCTCCACACATTTTTAATCTGGGGCACTCATGGTGATGGGATAAGGAGAAGCCATACACAGAGAGTGCAGCCTGGAGCAGACTATGGGGATACCTCATTGCAGTTACAACTTCCGTGTGAGGGGAAGAGGAGGGACAGGCACTGATCTCTTCTCTGTTGCGACAATGAGAGGACCCAGAGAACCCAAAGGATTGGCCTGAAGTTCTGTCAGGCAAGGTTTAGGTTAGATATTAGGAAAAGGTTCCCCAGAGGGTGGTTGGGCACGGGAACAGGCTCCCCCGGGGAGTGGTCGCAGCTCCAACCCTGACAGAGTTCAAGAAGGGTTTGGACAATGCACTCAGACACATAGTCCTGTGCAGGGCTAGGAGTTGGACCCTAGTGATTTTTGTGGGTCCATTCCAGCTCAGGAGATTCTTGGACTCTAATATAATCATACTTACGTTTTAAGAAAAGCAATCGATCAATAGGAGTCATGGTTTTCAGCACTGTCCCAGGATCCTTCTTTGCAGTGGGATTAAGGCTACTGAAGATGTCTGGGCAAAGATTAAAAAGGGACAGTTTAGGGAATCTGCCAGTTTTTAAACTATCATTTTCCAACTTCATGGACAAACTATGTTACTTTTTCTGGGGAGGGGCTACTCACTGTATGCTTTCAGCGTTATGCTCTTTGGATACCATGGAGATGCTGGACTGATGTTGCCAAAGAAATACACAGTTGAGCACAACACCAAGTAATCACACCTGGTTCCTTAAAAAGTATTTTCATCCTTATCAGATGAAAATAGGCAGCTGAAGATATCTGCAGGTGCTTGCTGCAGAGCACCTCCGTGATGCCTTCTAGCAATCCTACACACATCCTGCAGTGGCCTTTCAGATCAAGTCTGACCATTTCCCACAGCAACCTGCTACTGTCTTCTGGGTGGCAATTCTCCGATAAGGGATCAAAAGGCAGCTGGGTGAAATGTGATGGCCAGGGTTGCCTGCTCACGCAAAGAGCAGTAGGATTTCTCCATGGTTATTTAGCTTTGTGGCTCTGTGACCCATTAGAAAAATCTCCTTGCCTTAATCATGCCAAAAGTCACTTAAGGATGAAATACCAGCTCAAAGACAAAAGGATTTCTAAATAAGAACACGTTAGCTTACCTCTACAAAAAATAATCTTTTTTTTTTCAGGCTGAGGCAGATTAACAGATACATCAATTAGAAAAAGCTTTCAAATTTTAGAGGTACTCAAATGCCAGAGCACTTAACACCCAACCGTAAGTAACTGAGAGAATAAATACATTCTGTAGGTGTCATGGACCACATTAAATTGTATTGAAATACCTGATAGAACTGGGGGGGGAGGAGGGGGAAGCTGCAGATAAACCAAAGATCATTTTCAGAATTGGAAGAGAAACCTCTTATATTCCTAAATCACCACTGCTATGGTGGCATTACACCCATGCTGTCAGAAAACAGTACCCATGCCTTAAATACTGTTGTTTCTCCAGATGATTTGGTAAAAAGTCCTGTTCTTACTTGAAAAGTACATTTTATTTGCAAGGAGAGCAGAAGGAAGGAAAATTCAGAGCACTCTCCCAGGTACCTTCTTTAAGCCGGGCTTCCAATGGTTTCTGTAGAATGGACTGAAGAACTTTGACAAAGTGTTTATAATGGTTAAGTAAGTGTTCAAACGAGAGAGGTATTGGATGCCACTCTTCTAACAGGTGCCTGGATTCCTTAATTTCCTTCTCAATTTCTGTGTACTTCTGAGGGCAGAAAGGCAAATGCTACAATTAGCAGAGACTGTGGCATGAAAGGACTCCTCCCTCCCAGCTCCCACACACCACGGAGCAAGGACAGCTCCATCACTAGGCAAACCTACGGGCCATAACAGGCAAGCTTCGCTGAGCTCAGCCTGCCTTTTAGCTCATTGGCCTGCCCATTATCTCCCCCTGCCAGTGGAGCCAGTGGCCACCCCAGACATGGAGAACTCAACAGCCATGGTTAGAAGAGGTCCCTCCAGGATGGAAATGAGTTTAGCCTGGCCAGAACCCTTTGTGGGAAATCCCATCAATGGCAAAATCAAACCGTTAAGTTTTAAAAGCAATCTGAAGAATAAAATCCAACCTCCCCACAAGAAAGTTTCCTCAAAATCACAAGCAGCTCCTGTATGGAGGTGTTGCCAGCACACACAGCAGAATGCCAGGGCCATAACACAGCAATGGAAACACAACTCTGCCACATTGCAAGGATGCAAAAATGCAGCAGAGGCATCATCCTGTAAGAAATGGCTTCTTCTGGCTTGTGTCAGGGCATAAGCACACAGCAACACACCCTTCCCAAGGAAGGTGAAGATCATTAGGAGAGGGAAACTGATGTTTATCTGTAGGCAAAAACGAAAACATTTCCCCATCCAGTGAAGTGATGGCTACTTCTTATGGGGATTAGGATTTCTGGTAATTAACTAAATTACACATTTTAACTTCCCTCATAAGGTTTCCTGAGGGCTGCCTTTTCTCAGATCTTCATATTACACTGGACAAGGAAAGACTTGATACAGCATTTGTCTTCAAGATTAAGAGACATGTATCTGTCTTTTCCTTATATGCTTAAAATTAACATGAATTTCATACAGACCTGAAATCAATGCCCTAGCAGGAACAACTAATAGCTCAAAAATCAGGAACCAAATTAAAAAGCAGTTAGAAAAATGCTGCTTACATACAGAAGGATCTATAGCAGACATCAATAGAGAAATTTACCAAGGACTGTCAAGGTAAGAGGTAGAAAGAGACCATACAATACCACCTCCAGCAAATTAATAGGATCACTGTCCTGTTGTATTTGTCTGATTCGATGTGTGAAGGTCTCTAGGGCTGTAAGCTGTTCTTGACAGGACCTCAACTTCTGATCATGTGCTCCCAGGGCTTGCTGAGTCTTTTCATCAATGAAGTTTTTTGCCAGACTCTCTTCTTCCCGAATAAGTAGCTGAAGCTCAGTCACTTTTTCTGACAGCTGCCTTTTGATCATATTAGCATGCGCCTATGGATGAAGCAGAAGAATGTCTCCCCCCTGCCCAACAGACCATAAACATTTCAGACATTTCTCTTTCGGGCTTTCAATGCTATGTTTTGGTTGAATTTTACTGCATTTTCTCCATCTCTTCAGAAATATGTCTCTACCCCTAAAGGGAGGGAAGACATGATCTACCTGCTGATGTCTGGATGGAAAAGATTGAGGGAAGATTCCAAGATGCCTATTTATGTAGAAAATTCTGTTTTCAGCTGGAATTAACAGGGTACGAATCGCAACAAGAAGCAGACCTTGTCCTTCAGTGGCAAGACTGCTTTTAAAGCAAGCTAGAGACAAGTAGCTGGTAGGAAGAGAAAGCCTCCAAAACAAAGTGACATCAGACCAAATCTCTAAAGCCCCCTCAAGCTCTTACTGACATTGCTGTAACAGAACTGCTTAGAGATGCTCCTTAGACCAGAAGTAATTTCATGCTCTATAAATGAAGTGCAGCTTACCATACATTCCCACTTTTAAGACAGAATCAATAGAACTGTTCTTGTCTTTACTCAACTCTGAATCCAGACAATTCAATAACGCAGTTCAGTGCAGTACAAGATATGTAAGTGAAGCCAGAATAACATAGGCAGCTGGGGCTACCTACTATTCCTCTGCACAAAAATTTCACCCTTTGTCTTCCAGAGCTGTTCAGCTGATCAAGGAATGAGGACCAGGTCTTTGGAGACTCTCCCTCTTCCCTCTTTTTGATCGTGTAATATATTGTGATGGAACACACTCTTCTCCTGAGAAGCAGTAGGTGTCTGGGTCTTTGAATAGCTACAGAGAAAACAAAATGTCTCCCCTTGGAAAACGACCATCTAGCGGAAAAGGAAACCACACTTTACCTTCACGTCATTGACAGCCTGCTCTATGCTCCTTCTGTTACCACCTTCTTGCTCTTTTCTCTCTTCTAGATTCTTCAAGCACAATGCCATGAGGTCCTATGCAACAATGAAACAAAATAAAACACTGTTTCATTACAACATCTGTAAAAACCAGAAATACCTATCCAGCTAGTTTTCCATATAGGGGGGTACTGAAATACTGAAATCACTGAAATACTCAGTTTCAGAATCGTAGAATATTCTGAATTGGAAGGTACAACTCTTAAATGAATGGCCTTCTATGAGGCTTATTAAGGCCAGTGTAGTGACGAACCATAAGCATTTCAGCATTTCACTTGGTGGTTACACTGATAAGGTTTGGGGAACTGTGCAAATCAGCACCACCTTCTTAAGGTGCGGGGAAACCCAAAGTGAAAAAACCATTTTCATCTTTAAATCTACGGTGCTGTGCATTTCAAGACTACGTGCTAATCCATTTAGCAGCTAAAGGGCAGCTAAGTACTTTTATTCAGAGGAGCAGAGGGAGGCTCCATTTAGAATCAAAATCCAGTGAATGTTCAGGATGCTACCTAGTGTACAAATGACCAATCAGATACCCTACTATCACTACAGTGGTGCTGTAATCTGAATGTCTGCAACAGCTAATAGTGTCAGGATGGCTGGTAATCAGTCACAGTATCTGTGATGCTCATGGTGTGCCCAGCACAGTGTAATCAATGTTCTGCTTATGTCTCGCCCCAGTTTCCCACCTGCAGCCCTCTGAAATTGGCTGCCCTCTGCCCAGCAGGATGAACAGTCTTGGTGTGCCTGCTGCTGCATTTTTGTCATTAGTAAGGTGAAGGATACAGTCAGTGCTGCCCCACGGTCTCAGTGCACTGGTGCTAAAACAGGCCCTCAGTAAATACTAGGTAAGATAGCACCAGCTGTAGCTGCTATCAGAGTCCTCTTCTGCAGCTGAGACCCAGTCAAGAGTACGTGCATGCACGTGTTCACTGCAACGGCCCCAGGGCAGCACAGCATTTAAACTCTGCAGCATGGACAAACAGAGCATGAAGTATTGCTTCATGAGCAAGAGTTTGCATTTCTCCTTAGAAATGTCTCTCCTTAGAAAACACATGCATTGTCATTTGATTATGACAGAATCAGAAGAAAAATGGGCTTCCAACAAAAACCAGAGACTCTGCATCTGGAAGGCCCTTGGCACAGATACAGCCATGCAAACAGATAAATGTTCTTGCACAGAACAAGACACTCATGCTATTTATTCCAGCCACAGTTTCCCAGTCTTGTCTCTGAAAAACCAGAAGAGTTCTACATCACTAGAGGGTTCAGGACTTCTACCAGATACCAGTCTTCCTTAGTTTATTTTGTAGCCTAGACCTTATTCCCTTCCTCAAAGACTGACAAAGACTGCAGAGAAAAACCCAATCTTCCTTCTTTGCTAGTAACACACATCACTTTGTCCACTCACAACAGTGACTGCATGCAGATACTTATTTCAGTCCCAAGCTTTACTGGTTAAGCATTACTTTCTCTACAAAGGTACATGAAAGAGCTGCTTCCTACCAGTTGAAGACCCTGCCAGCAACCCATGTCATTCACCCTGAGGAATCAACTCTGAAAAATCCCTCAACTCCTTTAGGAATTGCCCTAACTCATTCAAGTGAAAACATTGTAAAAACAAGGATTTCTGAGATGCCACTCCTAGCTCCAGTCAGGCTCACAAGACACATGTCGAGTGCAAAGCATGCTGATCCTGTGTGCTGCATTCAGGAGCACAGGGAGTGTCCTTCTTGATGATTTTAAACAACCTCTGATCCAGGGATGAAGCTGCTGATGGACCTCGCACAATGGTTCTCATCTCTTCTTAGCACTCACAGCTAGGATTTGCTGAAAGAGCTGTGGAAGATTCTCAGTGGAAGAAGTGCTGATGTCGCACCATGACGGCTGTACTGAATAACTGCTCCCAGCAAAAAAAATCACTAGTCAAAATACCATCTCTTAGGCTAAAACTATTGATAGTTTATGCCTGAAATCTCTGCAGCCCTAAGCCAGTGTGTGTCAGCAGAAACCTCCTAGGGGCAGAAGGTCACATGGGAGTACGAGTTTCTAGCCCTCGCACTTCCTGATTTGGCACAGAGACAACCCTTTATCAACAGCATGTGCTTCCCTCTGTCCATCGGACTCCCAGGGAAGCAGTACAACTTGCAGCTTTGTGCACTTTGCCTCAGATCAGGTCGCCACTGCACAGTATCTGCATCATCCACACATTGCCACACTGTCGTGAAGGGAATGCAAACACTGCAGTGAGTTCCCATCTGCAAGAGGGACACTTTGGGTGGCAGCACACCAGCAGGCAGGAGCAGTGCTCTTCGTGGCTTAGACATCTTAAATGGTTTTACCTCTGTGCTGCTGTTTGTGGCAGCCTAGTGCGCAGCCCTCTGCCCTTGTAATGCTCTCTAACATGAAGTGCAATAAAATGCTACAGGAGTTTATCATGACCTGTTTACCACGTCACACAGTCTGTGTGAACTTCCAAGCAGGAAGTTCTGTAACAACTGCTCTTCCTAGTGTTTTCTGTAGGAAATCTCCTAGTAACAATGCTCCAAAATAACACAAAAGGAGTGGGAAGGAACTTTCTGAAATTGTAGAGGGGAAAAAACCCGAAAAAAAGAAAGAAAGAAACGAAGAAAAGAACCTTCTGAACATCAAACCTCTGTGTTACAGTATTTTAAGTCTCCCAAGCTTAGCACCACAGCATGCAGGCCTCAGCAAACTTCCTGGCAGGCTCTCCAAGTAAAACAAAGCACAAGCAGGAGTATTGGCAAGCTTGCAACGTTTCCTGAGGGTATTTGGTGGACAGCTACACTGGGATGAAGAAAAGATCTTAGGGAAGAACCCCCGGGTTGGCTGTGGCTGGGATGGAGTTAATTTTCCTCATAGCAGCCCGTGTGGTGCTGTGTTTCCAATGTGAGTACTATTCTGTAAGTGCACAAAAGACTAGGAGGAGACACAAGCAGGAGATGACCCCTACTAATCAAAAAAGGTAATCCATACCATATAACATCACGTTCAGCAAACTGGCAGCAGGGTGTTTAGGTGGGTTAGCTATCTTCTCCTCAGGAGCTGTCTGGTGAGTGTCCGCCTTTGCATCACTTTTGTTCTTTTTCTCTTCCCTCCACTTCTCCTTCTCTTATTAAACTTATTTTTATCCCAATCCATGAATTTTCTTGGTTTTAGTGTTCCTGTTCCCCTGACCCAATGGGCAAGGGAGGGGAATAAGCAGGCAACTGTGTTGTGCTTAGCTGCCTACTGGGGTTATCCCACAACAACCGCTGTCCCCATCCCAGAGGAGTTATCAGAGAGCTGTGCACGGGCAGTCACTGTGATCTAGCAAGTTACAATGGCGGGGGAAGGGGGTAAACAGAAATGACCTTTCCCCTTCCCCTTAGGCATCTATGTTTCTCTCAAAGGTACTTCCAGCCTGGCAATAAAAACAAATTCCCAGGGCAGCCACACTCCTCTGATTCCACATAGAAAGTCTGAGGATAAAATGCTGCTGCATGTGAACTCACAGTCAAAACCATTTCCTCCTTGTCCCTTGATTTATACACCTGTTTTGTGGACGCTTGGGTGTGACTGATTAATTCTTTCCTTTTCGTACACAAACCATATCCTTGCGCAGTGGCATCAGGCTGACGTTATCTGCGTGGGGTCTACAAAGCACTTGCTGAAGTACAGGAAGTAAAGATACTTTGTTTTGCTAGTCAACACAGCCTACAAACCTTGAACTCCACAAGGTGTTTATAAGGCAAGCAAAGCAAGGCTGAAGACCGCCTTAGTACTGCGACTAATGCTCACAGATGCCACCCACCATCACGCCCTGGCAAAGAAAACTCAAGTTTCACAAAGGAGGGGAAAACCGGCAAGACATAGAACCCAACCAGGAAGGTCCTGGCTCAGCTCCCTGTCTCCGCGGCGCCCGGCGCTCACCTGCGTGCGGCAGACGGCGTGCGGCAGGAGGCAGGCGCGGTGCCCGCGGTGCGCGCCCAGGGCCGGGCAGAGAGCGCACACGCAGCACCGGCAGTCCTCGCAGAACAGCTCCAGCGGCCGCCCGGCGTGGACACGGCACAGGCGCGGCCCCGGCGCTGCGGCCTGCGGCTCCCCCTGCGCCATGCCGGAGGCGGCCGGGAGGCTGGGGAACAGAAGGA
>WEKY01042315.1:32335-48687 GCA_013390045.1 Picathartes gymnocephalus
CCCGCAGCGGGGGCATCGGGCGGTCAGTGCCGGCAGGAGCTGTGCCTGGGAGCGGGAGAGCCGGTGCCGTGGGAGCTGCCTCTGTCCGGAGCGTCGGTGAGGGGTGGGCTTCAGTGTCACGGCTGAGAAAAAACACTTACCTGATACAAAAATGTGAGGGAAAAACTGTCTTCAGGGTATGTTGTGTGACTATTTTTCAATGAGAACTTTGTGCTCTGAAAGGTCTCATTTATAGAAATCGAGAGTGCTCATGCTGTTACAGAGTTTGCACACTTACTTTCATTAGCCAAAACTCTTACCTACATTCAACCAAATTCATACTGGTTTTTTAATATGCTTGGTTCTTTCTGTGCATAAAAGCAATACACAATATTCTCTCTCTCTCTCTCACACACACACCCCCAAGATGTGAAAAAATAGGAACACTATTAAAAACCAAGCATTTTGGTGGAACATGTGAAAGTTAGAATACGTATTAGTACATGAGGAAATGGAGCACTGAGGGACAAGGGCAATCCTGCTGAAATCAGGCAGAATTTCATGCCTGCAAAAGAGCTGCTGACATAATCAAGGATTTAGAAAGTGCCTTGCACATACAAAAGCCAGTTTTTTTCTTGGAAAGTGTTTCATACAAACCCTAGGTTACAGTCGTGGAATCTTAGGGATCATTATAGACATCTGTAGGTTGTTTGCTCTTGTTCTACACACACAAAGAAAAGTGCTAATGCCTGCTTTGATAAAATAAGAATTTCACATCCTGTTCTGGTGCTTGACCATCCTCAGAAAGAAAACTTCATACTATCAACATCCTTCTTGTTACAGCTGGAGCCAGGTTGTTTCACTGTGCCTGTCCAAGTGAAGTTTAAATCTCATCTTCTCAATCTACGCCCATACAGCAGCTGTAGACAGTCAGTGCTCTGACAGAGCCTGAACAATTCCAGTTGTTTGCATGTGTGTTTTGAAATGCTAAGCTTCAGCTCCACGGCTGTCTCTGTGGCTTCTGCAGGAGGGTTTGCCTGGTGGAGTCCACGTGTGTCTTGTCCCGAGGAATGTGTGAGTAACCGTTCCCATCTGACCGTTCAGGAACACAGAGACTGTCACTGCTGCGACTGAGGCCCCTTCACAGGGGTCTCTCCAACGAGCCGAAGAGCCCCTGCCTGACTCCCTACGCACCCCACACTCACACAGGCAGAAAAGGCTTCCTTAACTGTTCAACTCCAGCTTGCCAGCAGCAGAATCTCAGACCTCTGGATCGCTGAAGAGATTTATTTATTGTTCAGTAACAGAGTAACACCTCCAGCTGGTGCCTGAAGGAGGAACCCTGAATACTAAAGGTTACCTGCATTTTTATACCCTCACAGTCTGTGTGACAGAAAGTCTGGGGTCTTCCTGCTGAGCCCTTGGCTCCTGCTGTGTCTCAGTGTCCAGTCACCCGGCTGTGTCACAGGTCCCTGTGCCCTTTGCTGTGCCAAACATTGGCAGTTCCTGACCTCTAGCCTCGGGCTCCCAGCCAGAGCTCAACCTGCAGCTCCCACTGCAGCTGCACCTCGAGCTACCTTCACAGACTGTTCGTCCCTTTTTTTGGATTGAGCATACCTTCTGATATATTAAAAGGGAAAAAGAAATCTTTCATAGCATTTTCCACTGCCCTTACTTACAACATTTTTACAAGTAACAGAATTAAGGCAATCATTATTGTAATAGGGCAGAAATTATTTTCAAAACAAGATGATGAAACTCATTTGTTGTCCAACTGGTTTATCATTAACTACTTTGATATGAGACTGGTATACCAGTTTTCCTAACCCAAAATTTTAACAGCAAGATAAGAACAGACTAAGCCAGCATATGGTCCCTTTCATTTAGGTTCTAATTTGAATTTTTGTGAGAATATCTTGATTAACATTACATCTGCAGGTTGTATATCATTTACTTGTATTTCAAGTGGGCTGGGCTGTTACTATTGTGCTCACTTCCTCCATTCCTCGAACCCTTCCTATATTTTATATATAAAATACCGAGTCAGGCATTCATTTCCATCCAAAAGGCTGGTCTTAGCTGGAACATAAGTTCCTGGTATAGCTGAGACTTTCTGCCAGTGCTATGGGTTGTGATGGAACATTCCAAAATTCCCCAGTGCCAAATTTAAGGTTTGTGGCCATTTCAGATAAGTGCGTGTGCATATTTTTGATTTTTCTTTTCATGTCCTGTTCATCGCCTGTACTTGTCCTGAAGATTGTGGATGTTACAGTTATATCTCTATTCTGAAAGGTTTACACAACTGGTCATGTAATGAGTACAATTGACTCTGTAGAACCCTGTATGATTCAATTGACGCTGTAGAACCCTGTATCTAGGTATAACTTTTGTAAGCCAAGGCGTTTTCTGCTCCTCTTGTGCCAGCCCTTTTTGCTGCAAAGACTTATGCCCAGCCTGATAGCTGATCTGCTGTCACTAGCAAATGTTTACATGCAGCTGTGGGTGTCCACAGAGTCAATTTGTAGTTGCTGAAAAGGGAAGTAGGCTCATAGTTAGTCATCCTAACTCCGAACCTGGTCTGATACTTGAGAACATCTGGTAGTTTAGGAAGCTCTTTGTGATTCTTTTTTAAGTGGTATAAATTACTGGAGCTGCCCATTTTTTTATTCTTTTTCACTTGGCTAGCTGTTGCCTCTGCCTCTCCACTGACTTTTTTGTGAAACCATCTAACCGCAGAGATTAAATACCTCTTTGGCAGAGTTGGCCTTCCCTCATTAGACCATCTTCCATCATAATCTTGTGTTGCTTCCCACTCTTCCTATTATTTTTTTTCTTCTGTTGAGCAATCCTTCTTATATACAGTCTTCAGGTCTCTCAAATTTGGCCATTCACTCTGGCCAGCCAGAGCCACAACAGCACATTCTCCATCATCAGGTAGAGGCATTAGGTTCACTGGATTCCAGGTGTTGCATCTTTTTAATATTATCTGCCATTGTGAAGATCAGTTCATATCTATGTGCCCAGTGTGGTGTTAGAGCTTGGGGTGCAGACTGTGAACAGTATCTTCACATCATGTGGGATATGACATGTTTCAGGGTGTCCCAGAATAAGGGGGACAACTAATTTCTAGTATTTTTGCTGCTGTTGCCACTGACTTAATGTAGGCTGGTTCTCCTGCTGCAAGTGAAGCTAATCTAACTGAGTCATATGCAAATAATCTCTGATGGGGTCCTAAATTGTGCTTGACCACTCCACTGGCTATTCCTTTACATTCATGTACATACAGATTGAAGGGTTTTGTATAACCTAGGAGCCATGACCAGGAGCAGACACCAGAGCTCCTTTTATTGCTGTGTAAGCTTATTCCTTCTCCAGGTGCTATGCAACAGACTTCATCTCTTCGTTCTTGGTTTCTTCAGACAGTGGCTTAGACAATTCCTCTAACACAGGAATCCATGGCCAACAAAATCCCACAGCTCCGAGTAAACCTGGTAGATGCTTTTTGTGACTAGATGTGGGAGCCTAATTTTGGCCTCTATTCTTCCTGTATCTGTCATTCATTGTCCCTTCCCAAAGTAAAGCCCAAATATTTAACTTCTTTTCTGGCACAGCTGAAGTTTGGATGGAAATGCAGGCTGTTCCCTGGCAATACATAAATGCATACTGTCTTATATACAAAAACTCTTGTCACAATTTGCCAATGACAGATCGTGTACGTGTTGTAGAAGAACCAATTTGCCCAGCAATTTCATACCTTCATTGCAGTGCATTAAGTGTCAAAATTCTCTGCAGGTTCAATGGGTCTAACCTTCTACAACAGAGCTTTCAAGCATTTTCTCATTTTCAAGGGGTTTTTTTCAAATATACACAGAATTATCACCATTACAAGCAAGTACTAGTCCAGAGGAAATCTTATATACATACAAAAAATAAAGCAGTGTTTTCAGCTGACACAAACTTTCTGGAGAACCCACTCTTGGTATTCCAAGTTTGCACCTCAACAATCAATTCAAATAATTACAAATAGCACACCGTTTGAAGATGAACATTCCTCTACATGCAGATCTCCCCGAATCATTTTGAAAAGACTCCATGTATACATAATAGCAACAGAGGGTGAACTATTTTATATGGTGTTTTGTGCACTCTCCAGAGATATGTTTTGTCTGTGCAGCAACTGCCTCAAAGAAGAACTGGCAGGAGGTGGATGGATCACCTTGGAGATCTGCTGTGGATGTGGGTACAGCCCAGGACTGACTGACACCCCCTCCCCAAAATGGCCCTGGGCAGTGAGAGCTCACGGGGCACTGTCAGAACTCTCCTTGGAGCTCCTGATGGGAGCACGGGGTGCCCCATGACGCCCATCTCTGCCACTCTGGATGCGGGGATCTGAACCCAGCACCTGGCGGATTGGAGGAGGGCAGGGTGGCCATTGCTCATTCACTGGAATGGCGCTGGCCTTGCTGCTCACGGTGGACTCAGCCAGATCTCTGGTTACAACTGATTGGAGCCTGCTGTGGCAACAGAGTAAGAGCGTGAGCTGGTGCCTGGAGGAGGAGGAACCTGAACAAAGGACTACCTGGCTTCCATACCCCCACAGTCTGTATGCCAGAAAGTCTGGGGTTTTCCTACAGAGTCCTCAGCTCCTGCTGTGTCTCACTGTCTGGTCCCCTGGCTGGTGTCACAGGTCCCTGTGCCCTTTGCTGTGCCAAACATTGGCAGTTCCTGGTCTCCTGCCTTGGGCTCCCAGCCAGAGCTCAACCTGCAGCTCCCACTGCAGCTGCACCCCGAGCTACCTGCACTGAATGTGTTCCTCAACACATGGCTGGTTTTCACCACCACAAAGCCACACAACATTGGTGGAAGATCCCCAGCTCAGGACCCTGGTGCCTTTTCTGGCAAAGTTAATCCCCAGCATGTTGGTGTCCAGTCTTAATGGTTGCAGAGTCACTTCTTGGGTTGGATAAGCCCAGATCCTGTCTTGATCTTCGTGAAGTTCATGCTGGTGCATTTCTGCAGCACCTCACAGTCCCTCAGAAGACTGACTCTGCCTGCCACCTAATCTTTCCTCATCCTCTACTTCGTCCCCTCCTTGTTTGTAATGACAGCAGACTCTGAGGGCATATTCCATCCAGTTGCCCTGGTTGCTGATAAGAACATTAGGGCACAATGGGCTCAGCATCTATCCCAGAGGAATGGCACTAGTACCCAGCTGCCAGTTAAGGTGTTCTAGTCTATCTAACCAAATAATGTCATGAGTTTGTCTGTAAGGACATTCCAAGGCCTAACACTTGCAACCATTTGTGCGGTTGTAGTACCTAAGGCATTTCCCATTACAAATGAACTTATTGAGCTAGATTCTCTGTACTTTCTAGTGTTTTAAATTCTTTACTATGGAGAAGAGAGTTGTGATAAACCCAAATAATGCTTGTGTAAACACTGGACAACCAGGTGCTGCTATAATGCACCAAAATAAGATGTAATTTCTCCACAGTACTTTACCGTCTAACAGTGGGGGGAAGTGCTGCTGCACTGTGGTTGTGAGGGGCCTGAAGATTCTCTTTGCATCCAGCTCCCACATTCATCTTTCCGGAGGGAACACCTTCAGTCTTTCAAAACAGGTTTTAATTGTCTCAGAGTGTGCCTCAGGCTGTTTTTGCCAAGAAGAATCATCCTCCAGCAGTGGTAGTGGAGAGAAGAGTTAAATCAAGAAGAAAACAGGAAGTAATAATGCTTTCCTCATTCAGCACAGTCTCAGTGTGAAAGCCAGCTGAGGAAGACGTGTGGGTGGAGTGCGTTGGTAGGGTCAGAATGGGTCTGACTCTTCATCTGTTAGTTTTGAGATGAAACGATGCTTTCCTTCTCCTTACTTGGATCCAATAAGCATTTCTGCAAAATAGGGGTGCATTTCTGCAAAATTTCTGTGTGAAGCTGGCAGCATGCAATACACAGAGACCACGCTTTCGTACAGGCATAGCATCCTCTACTTCTTTGTACAGAAAATTTCTAATACAAGCTCTGATTTCATCTTCATACTTGTGTGTAAGGGTAAAGCAGGGAAGCCTGTTTTAGTGTACAAACTACAGGTCTTGGTGCAGATCTGGACATCTTTGCAGCGAGAAATTTTTACAAAAAAACCAACCAATCAATCAACCAAATCAAAACCAAGAGGAATCACCACTTCAGCAACGACATTGAGGACTGTAATTTGAATGGCACTAATACACCATCTGTACCCATCGAATAGCCTTTAGTTCCCTGCCACGCAAGGCCTGAATGTTAAATAAGGCTGAACTGAAGAATCCTGTATCAAAGTGGGGTGTTTTCAATAGAAGTTGCCCTTCCCACTGGCTTGAGAAGAGAAATAATTTTTACTGCAGAAATCAGAGTTTATCTTGGTTTGCTTTGCCTCAGGGCTACCCATTTCCAGACAGACCATGCAGGGAAGATCTGCTTTATTCTGAGTCAAGGGAAGCTTCTGGAAACACATGCACACATGTGTATATTTTAAGTATTTTATTTTTACACTTAGAAAAATTTCTTAGTAGTGCTACATGAGTTCAGTTTTCATGTTCAAGTGTTTACTTCCTGAAAAACAAATAAAATTTTGAAACTCCGAGTTCAGTTTTCATGTTCAAGTGTTTTCTTCCTGAAAAACAAATAAACTTTTGAAACTCCTAATTTTACTGGCACTGGATGCTCTTTGTCTTTTGATATTTTCATTAAGAAACTACATGAAAGTAGGAATTCCTCTGTGACTTATCTACTCACTATTTCATTTAAAAAGAGAAAATCATTTTAGGCTATAAAAAATGTATCAATATATATATTTCTTTCTAATTTTTAGCAAAATACACTTTCAAACACATGCTTTTCAAAATACACTTTCTGCAGAATTGTAGAAAGGTGGTATGCATTAAAGAAGTGTCAGAATTACTTCAAACTGACATGAAAATTTTGTCTTTCCTTGTAGTATCACTGAGTTAGCTGTGTACTGGCAAACCCTTTCAACACACGTATTTTAAAGCATTGAAAAGTATCCCAGGCAAATAGGGATAAAGAAAAAGTAAGTGCATTTGAAGCTTTTTATGCCTTAGTTTTAAATAGCGATAATAAACCTTGTGTTTCCTGGTCCTCAGAGTTGGGAGGACCGTGACAATGGGAAGTGACTTTCCATTTGTGGACACTGAAATTGTCAGGGACCAGTTGTACCAGGTGACTGTTCATAGGTGCTGTGTGGTCAGATGGGTTTCATCCCAGACAGATGAAGGAGGTGGCGGATGTTCCAGCAGGACCCCTCTCACCACCTACAGAGCTCTTGGGAGTCTGGAGAGGTGCATGCTGAGCAGCAGCCAGTTAGTGTTATTCCAGTTAACACGGCCATGAAGGATGACTCAGGGAACTACAGACCTCTTAGGCTAACTTCAGTACCTGCAAATATTTTGGGGAAGTTCCTACTGGGTGCTATTGAAAGGCATTTAAAGGATAATGCGATCATCAGGCACAGCCAGCGTAGATTCACAAGGGGAGAGTCCTGTTTAATTAATGTGCTATCCTTCTATGAAGCTGTCACCAAACTAGGGGATGAAGGGAAGGCAATGGATGTAGTTTTTCTGGATTTCGGTGAGGCTCACTGTCCCTGACAGCATCCTTCGGAACAAGTTTTCCAGCAGCGAGATGATCAGATGCGCGGTGTCCCTCAGGGGTCCGTGCTGGGACTGGTGCTGTTCAGCGCCTTTGTCAGTGACATGGACAGTGGGATTGAGGGCACTCCCAGCAAGTTTGCCACTGACACCAAGCTGTGTGGGACAGTCCATGTGCTGGAGAGAAGGGATGCCGCACGGGGGCACGGGCTGGGAATACACTGCTCTTAGGTTGTTTACTCACCCACTCTCATCTTCCCTCAAGGCTGAGCTCTGATGCAGTTATTTTCAGACGGTTTACCAGAGGAGGACAAGTTCTTTTTAGGCAGCCCAGATTACAGTTGTTTTCCTGGGCTGTAAGTGCACATTGCTGGCTCATATCTAATTTTTCATCTACTGATATCCTTATCTGCAGGGCTGGTCATAGCTCATTCATTCCCCAGCCTGTACTAATAGAAGAGACTGCTCCTTGTTTTTCTTTGCTTGTGTATGTGTTTTTTTCTTTCCCTATTAAACTGTCTCTATCTCAACACACAAGTTTTCCAGCTTTTACCCTTCCGATCCTCTACCTGACCCCACTGGTGTGGGTGTGAGCGAATGAGTGGAGCTTTGCTGCTGGCTGGGGTTAAACAAAACACAGGGTAAGGTGCCCTCTGGGACAAGCCAAAGTGGGCATAAACATGGTTACAGGCCAGGAGACATGTTCTCCCTGGGGTAACCACAGCCTCTAATACCGCTCCATGAATGGATGCTGATTGGACTGCTGTCCTTCCCCGGAGTTTCTCACTAATCCAGATCCTTCCCTGTCACAGGGGGACAGTGTTCACCTCACACAGCTTGAAACCATCCAGAATCAAAGGGTTTTACTGGCTTCTCAATTACACGCAATTAGCTGTCAACACGCTTGTACTTCCAGTCTCCTGAGAGGTCTTGGGCTGCAACTGGGCAGGGTAGCTGGGCAGGCCTCACCTTTATTTGGGTCCCAGAGTTCTTCCAGAGGGGATCAGAGCTCAAGGCAAAGCAGAAAAGGGAAAATGAGCTGCCTTTGCTCCCTGTGGCAGAAGGAGAAAAGACTCATTTTCATCCTGACTCAAGTTCAGGTACCTCTTGATAAGAAACATAGAGAATAGAAATTTTCAGCTGCCCTGAAATTGCTGAATTGAGCTTAAAGACGAACAAAAAAAACAAACAAACAAAAAAAAAACCAACAAAAAAAAAAAAAAAAAAAAAAAAAAAAAAAAAAAAAAAAAAACAAAAAAACAAAAACAAAAAAACCCCAAACAAACAAAACAAAAAAAAAAAGATGTAAAGGTATGCACATAGGATGATAAATGTAGCTGGAACCAGTGGAGAAACAGATAGAGAAAAAAACAGTGGTTTTTTGGCACTTTATGTAACAAGAAGCAACAGAGCATGCCAAAGAAAAAGTTAGAGGGGAAGTCACCTTTAATATTGAAGTATTTGGGGAATATGTCCACCAGAGATCCCTTTTGATGAACATCTAGGGCCATAAAATGACTTCCAGCAGGAGGCAGATGAATGCAAATTAGTTCTAGGAATGTGATGTTTATGTATTAGATAAGAAGCACATTTTAATGAATATGGATTATTATGATGCATAAAAACCCTGTTGTAAAGTTTCATGACACATACAGAATAGAGATATCCTCTGTGTGTCCTGCAGATAAAGAATGCCTGTTTGCTAATGCTTCAAATTATGTTAAATATTTTATTTGGTCCAATTTCAGTTTCACCCTGAGCCCCTGTTAGAGACTAAAACACAACCCAGGAATATTACTTCCCTGCAAAGTTGAGGGCTAGAACCCTCAAGCTTGCAACAATTTCAGTCTGTACTCTAAGCATGCCTGCCTCTGCTCCAGAAGGAGTTGCCTGGTCATGGGATGGGAAAGATTCTCCATGTGTTAGAGGAGCTCCAAATGCAGGCTCCAGGGCCTGGGGCAAGCATGCTGGTAATCAGGTGGGAGACGTGGGAAGCACCAGGGTGCTCACCAAGGGCAGGAGGGTGAGTGTGAACTGGGCCTTTCTCTGCTGGCAGGGCTGGGGCATCTGGGCACTGCAGAGCCCCAGCGAAGTGCCTGGCAGCTGGGAAGGCTGGGAGCTGGATGCTGGCCCGGGAGCAAATCCCTAGCACAGGATGCTGAACTGCAGGTGCTCCCTCAGCCAACATGAGAGGCAGCTCTGCACAGCCCCGACAGCACCAAGTCTTGCCTCGCCTTTGGCTCTGTTGGGCCAGGGTTCCCCTGGCTTTGGAAAGACACACAGGCAGCTGAGAGCGTGGGGCTCTGCAGGAGGTGCCGTTTTCAGACTGCTAGGAGGGCTCACCAGAAGGCAGCGAGCCTTGCAGCAGCCCTGAGAGCACCAGCTGGCCCTGGCTCTGGGGCCCTGCAGCTGAGCCTGGCTGGGGCACGAGGGGGAGCATTTGTAGCTGGAGCCAAAGCCCTGATGCATGCCTGGCAGCAGGAGAGATCTATCGTGCGCCACAGCCAGGCAGTTGGTGCTTGCAAGCACACATGGGTTTTTGGAACTAAATCTCCTTCCCCTCCTATTTGCTACCTCCAAATAGGTATTTGCTACAAGCTGGCTGGGCAGCAACCATCCTTCTTCAATTTAGTGGCCCTTTGCTGGACTCTCTCCAGTACGTCCGTATCTCCCTGGTCCTGGGAAGCCCTCAACTGGGCTCATTAACAGCTGGTTGAGCCTGCTCATCCTGGTGCTGTATGACCCTTCCAGGTGCTGGCACCTCAGTAGGTGTCCCCCGGCCTCACTGAGGTGCTTCTCTGCCTGCTGGTGCAGAAACAGGTCAACACCAAAGCCAAACAGAGTTTGCCAAATACCACGAGATTGGAAACATTGGTGGAGGCTTGAAAACGTTTCCCTTGAACCCCCAAGCCCAGATCCATCAGCTGGTGGGGGACAAAGGGCAGAAGAGACATTCCCTCAAGGACGGTATTTCTCCAGAGTAACTTCTGGAGAGGCAGTAGCCCTGCTTGCAACTGCAGTCAGCCGCCCTGCCAGGGCAAGGGTTCCCCAAGGGCACTCTGCCACTTCGTGCTCATTCTGGGAGGGTGAGGGCTGAGATCAGCTCTCTGGGAGCAGGCTGGCGCCTGGGAAGGCATTACTAAGTGTTCCTTACCAGCTTTCCCTGAAACTAGTAAGGGCAGAGGCATCCACAATATGACCCAACAAGCCTTTCTCAGCCCTGACAACTGTCGCTGGCAGCACCTCAGACAGAGGACATGAAATTAAAGACAGAAAAAGGGGAGAAAGAGGAGTGTTAGGGTGTGGGATTAGTCCCCACATCCTTTGGGAGGCAGCACACATGCAAAGGAAATAGGGACACATTAGCAGCCTCAGCTGCACTCCCTTTCTCTTTCCCTGTTTTGGGGTCTGATTGAAAAAACACTCCCCAGCTAAACTTAGAGGGATGTGTGTGCTTCAGAAAAGCTCCTCTCCCTGCAGAGTGGCTCCTCTCCCTGCAAGAAGTGGTCTCTTCACCAAGCCACAAAGAGCCCTTGGCAACACAGTGCCATTACAAACAGTATGTTTCAAAGCATTCTTTTAAGCAAAAAGACTTTGACTGTCGTTCAGGCTGTCACTCAGACAGCAGCAGGGCGTGGCCACAAGAAGTCCCTCCAGACAGTTAAAGCCCACAGCTTTTTGCAAACACACAGGTGCCAGAAAAGAATGCATATGCATTCCCACTTGCTCCCTAAAATAGTGCTGTAAGTCGAAAAAGAAAGGAGGGGTGAAGGAACCTGCCCAGGTTTCACTGAAGCAATCTTAACCCCCTTGAGAGATAGTTCACAGTTACTCCATCAGGCCAGGTTTTGCTCATGTCCTGCCACAGCTGCTCCATCCTGGGCTAGCTGTGCCAGCAAGGGTTGGGTTAGCTTTTGGGTATCCCTGAGTGCCCCCAGCCAAGCATTCAGAATCTCAAAAGATCATCTCTTCGTGACCCTGCTGCTCTTCTTGCCTCCTCTTGCACCTCCCTACAGCATAAGGTACTTCTGTGCTGACAAGGGACAAGTGAACATCTCCTCTTGCCCCTGGGCCACAAGCCTGGATTTGGCCTGAGCAGCATCTGTCAGAGTTTACCCTTGGCTTGTGCACTGAAAGTCTTCAGAGCAGGAGGAGCTCCATTCCAGACCCTCTGAGAAACAAGGCACTCAATACTTACATGAAACAGACCACTTGTAATTTGTTGCTTTACTTCAGATTTTGTGCTGCAAGAAAAACACTTTTATTGCACAGGCTGTCTGGTCTCCAAGCCACATTTCAAAGCATGATACCACAGCTGAAAAGCAGCTGACAGGAGAGAATTGAAGTGTAACTGGCTCCTTTCCTCTTCAATCACACACTCTTGCTTCCCACATGAGACTTCCCCAGCGCCCCGGCAGGCTTCCTGCTTATTTGCCTTTTGATGCCAGGCAGGAGTTTCAGAGCCACCTGCCCTCCTCAGTGCACAGAGTCCTGTGTCACCCCCGTGCCTCATAGGGACAGCCACGGCCTGGAGCACAGGAAGCTGCATCGCTCTTCACTGACTAGTGTGAGCTGAGGGCTGAGGAAGATCAAATTCTGCTGTGGGCAACTCCCAGGTTCAAGGTAAACAACTCTCGCCAGAGCCCTAGTGATGCTCAGGGGTTACTGCTTTCACAGGATTTTGTACTGACCTAATATTGTTTTATTATTTTCTCTTACTACTATTGTACTTCAGCCATGGGTTCTTTCTGTGACATTTTCTATTTGCTACAGAAAATGCTCTAACTGGCAATAAAGCAAAGATCTTTTTTTTCCTGTATTACCTTTTCCCATCTACCCCTATTTATGACAACATTTTTATTTCACTTTCTCTTTTTCTGCTTTGCTTGTCCACAAGGTTATTGATGAACTGTGGCATCAAAAACACTCTCCTAGGACAGCCCAGCAAAGGTAGGCCACTGAAGTCCAAATGCATTCATTGGGAACTGAGATTTTTTTGAAGTGGGTGTTCTCCGTGTCCTCTGCCCTTTGCTTACCCATTATATTATCCTGGTTATCAGTTCTTTGTAGTACTTGCTCAACACTGCCAATTGCAGAGCAAGTGGGTCTTGCCTGAGTAACAGATGGTTGTCTTTCAGGGGCCAAAGTAGAGCAACTCAAGTTCTCACCCAAAAGGCACGTAACACATCTTCCCAGAAAATTTCCAGGGAAATAGAAACTGCCCCACCAAGCTGTGGCAGAAAACAACCTGCAGATTTTTGGAAAAATAGTCCAGGAATATCAGCAGGTATGTATGTACCATTTACATACCATCTGAGGTGTAAGAGGTGAATTACTATGTAATAATGTAATTATTGTATAATAATAAAGTAATTATTACTGTACAATAATGGCAGCCACAGCTGCATATACCTACTTAGGTCAGCCCTGCCTTACTTGTGTTCAAAACCAAACCAATACATCTACATCTCAATCTGCCATAATTTAGATGCCCTGTCAATGAAATTATGCCATTCATGAACAACTCACGTGGAAACCACCCTTTCAAATGAAATATCCTCCTACACACCACTTTCATTTTCATGGAGTCCGGCTTCCATACAAAATATTGGTACCTACAGAGCAGAAGGGATGCCAAGCAGAACACTCTCCCTTTTTAAGGACTGTGCCTTACACAGTCTGCCTGCTGTCAGTCTGCAGCCCATTTTTGCCACAGCGACCCTGTCCATCTGCACAGCTCACCTGAGGAGAAAAGCACGCCCAGTCTCATTCACCTAATAGCAATGCCAGCAGTATCTCTGAGGTGGAAAGGTATTGCCTAATGCCACAGAGCTTCAGCAGGACTGTAAAATACTCAACCCTTTCTGCAACATTCACAGCACCCACGACCGCATCTAAGAAAGAGCTTAGAGACCAGTTTTCCCCAGCAGTACCGTGTGGCAGCAAGGCTGAGCTGCCTGCACAGCTCACAAGGAGCTGTGCCACATTGGCAGCAATATTGTCCTTAGCTGTGTCTGTTCCGTGCTGTCATTGCCACAACGGGCAGGAAATCGCTCCAGCTTGGCAATAACCCAGGATCTCTCCCACTGCTGGAGGGGAAACACCACGTGGGGAGGTGGGGGAAGACAAAAGGGAGGAGGAGGAATGGGAGCGTGTAGAACTTGAATTGTGTGTGAAGGTTTTCTGTTCTAAAACTGCAGCTGTGACACATGGCCAGATGCACAGGGCAGTGGGGGCAACGCCCCGTGCAGAAAGAATTAGCTGTTGAATTGCTGCCATCTGCAGTTCCTAGGGAGACTGGAAGCCTTCTGTTGGTTCATGCATTTTGCCTCATCCAACGGGCTCAGCGCAGCAGGGGTTTGCTGTGCCTGGGTACAGCCTTCTCAACTCTCTTTGGCTCATTTTTACCTCCAGGTCCTAAAACAAGAACAAAATGGAAGTGTATCTTTCCATTTCCACTCTCCTACAGAGCCACCTACCTAATAGTTCACGAAATGAGGGCAGAAATTCCAGCCAACAGAGTCAGCAGTGTTTCTGAAGCTCAGAGGTGCTGTGATCTGTAAGACACATGATACTGAGATTCCCCCTGGCATTAGATCCTGAAAAATCCACCAGAAGCAAAATTATGGGCTCACTAAGCCAATCCCCAGGAAGGCCAGAGCCGAGAGGTATTTGGTATAAATGGATTCCCAAGGAATAGTCCCCTTAATCATCACATAGTCTCCTTAATTAAACAAATCTTGTCTGTGCTCTGAATTTCTCATACCCTGAGAAAGACTTACAAAAGCAGGTCATTGCTTCTTTTCTTAATGGATTCAAACAGATTGTACCTTTCACTTCAGGTATGGAGTTCTGTCAAAATAGCACTCCTATCTGTTACATCAGAATGAATTCAGCAGCTAACGTTTCCACATGATCTTTAGTTAATTTGAAGGCTTGTGCTTCTGGCTCTCATCCCTAGCCCCTCCCCTGTGGTAAAGTGAAGTCACACACCAATTCTTTATTTGTTTCACTCTTCTTCTGTTAGTAAATTGATGAAACTTGACTTGTTGAGGACATTACACAAAAATGAGGGTACAAAGAATTCATACAAATTCATTACTGTGATTGTGCTCCCTGTGACTTCCTCAGCATCTGGTATAGATATTTGACAGTAAGTATCAAACCCTACAGAAGTTGTATGGTTTCCTGTCCTTTTGTCTACAGCTAATGATTGTGCATTGTAGAAGCACATTCAGTTGTTGCATGAGACACCCCATTAATAACAGACAGATGGTTTCGTGATAGGATGCATTTTAGTATGTGAGTGAGCAATCATTCAAGACCAAAACTGACATCTTTATTTTCTGATGCTGTGTCTTTTGTAGTATTCAACTGCATTTACTCCTTTTGTGGCTAAGTGATCATTCTCCAAGCTGAAGTCTTAAAGACGAAGTGCAATCACTTCTTTTCATGCTCTGCAATCTCATTTCCCTGCTCTATTTCCTTAAATCTGTTGATGCTGGCTCAAGATGCAATGGTGTGCAGAGGAAGATGAAAAGCAGTTTACACTAACTTTTTTTTTAATTTGGCCTTGCTCCTCAGAAAGAAAAGATACAGCAAAATGTCGTAAGGCCAAGCAAGGAGGACATGCCAGGACAAGCCTCTCCAAGATGTACATTTCAAAATGAAAATTTGCTGAATTTTGTTCTAGGTACTAGAAGTCTGACAGTACCTGATTTTTCACAACTGGAAACTGCACTTTGAGACACAGTGATGTGTTAAGTGGCACAGTGTAATCCACTGCAAAAGCCAGAATGTGAGACTGTGTTAGACCGAATATGTATTCAGAACTGACGGCTCACATTCTATTTGTGTGTTTGAAAAAGCACAGAGCTATGGGGATGCAGTAATTCACAGACTCATAGAATATGCTAAGTTGGAAGGGATACATCAGGATCATTCTGTCCAACTCCTGGCCCTGCACAGCACCATCCCCAAGAATTGCACCATGTGCCCAGGAGTATTGTCCAAACCCTTCTTGAACTCTGGGAGGCTTCATGCTGTGACCACTTCCCTGGGAAGCCTGTTCCAGTGCCCAACCAGGCTCTCACTGAAGAACCTTTTCTGATAATCCAATCTAAACCTCTCCTGACTCAGTTTCATGCTGTTTCCTCAAGTCCTGTCACTGGTCACAAAGCCCAGAGATCAGTGCCTGCCCCTTCACTTGTGAGGATGTTGAAAACCACAAGGAGGTCTCCCCTCAGTCTCCTGCAGGCTGAACAGAACAAGTGACCTCAGCTGCTCCCTCATATGGCTTCCCCTCCAGACCCTTCACCAGTTTCATTGCTATCCTTAGAGCATTCTCCAAAAGCTCAATGTCTTTCTTACACTGTGGCACCCAGAACTGCCCCCAGCACTCGAGGTGAGGCCGCCCCAGTGCAGAGCAGAGCAGGGACAATCCCTTCCCTTGCCTGGCTGGTGATGCTGTGCCTGATGCCCCCCAGGTCATGGGTGGCCCTCCTGGCTGCCAGGGCACTGCTGGCTCATGTTCAACTTGCCACAGACCAGGACCTGCAGGTCCCATTCCATGGAGCTGCTCTCCAATCTCTCATTCTCGTCCACACACACACCCAGGGCTGCCACGTCCCAGGCACAGAATCTGCCACTTTCCCTTGCTGAATTTCATACAGTTCGTGCCTGTCCAGCATGCTCATTTGTCCAGATTTCTCTGCAGGGCCTCTGAGGGAG
>WEKY01042317.1:0-23605 GCA_013390045.1 Picathartes gymnocephalus
CTATTGCTGATCCAGGCCAGGATACTATTGGTGATCTTGACCACTCATGTTCCGTTCCTATCAGCCAGCACTCCCAGATCATTTTTTGCAGGGCAGTTTTCCAGCCACTCTGCCTCATGCGTGTAATGTTCGTTGCATAGGATGGTTATGACCCCGCGCAGGACACTTGTNGCATAGGATGGTTATGACCCAGAGCAGGACACTTGTTTAAGTCTTCACCTCGTTGAAACTCATCCAAACGGTCTTGGACGATGGATACAACCTGTTCAGATCCCTCTACAGAGCTTTCCTACCCTCCAGCAGATCAACACTCCCATCCAATTTAGTGTCATCTGCGAATTGACTGGGGGTTCACTTGATCCCCTTGTCCCAATCATTGATAAAGATACTAAACAGGGCTGGCCCCAATACTGAGCCCTGAGGAACCCCACTAGTGATTATCTGCCAGCTGGATGTAGCTCCATTCACCAACACCCTCTGGGCTCAGCTACCAAGACAGTTTTTTCACCCAGTGAACAATGCACCTGGACCAAGCCATGAGCATCCAGTTTCTTCAGGGGAATGCTGTGGGAATCTGTGACAAAGTCTTTAGTAATGTTCAGGTAAACATCATCTGCACCCTTCCCCTAACCAGACAGGACTGCTGATAAAGATAGGAAGTGATTTGGTGAGAATTTCCACAGCTCCCTCATCACCCTTGGGTGGATCCTATCCAGCTCCATAGGCTTGAGTGTGTCTAAGATGTGTATCGGGTTTCTGACCTTTGCTCCTCGGATTATGGGGGTCTTCTGCTCCCTGTCTTCCAGCTCAGGGGGCTGGGTACCCACAGAAAAAGTGTTAGTTATTATTAAAGACTGAAGCAAATAAGATATGAAGTACCTTAGCCTTTTTCTCAGGCTTTGTCACTTCTTATCCAGTAAAGGATGGAGATTCTTAGTTTTCTTTCTTGTTGCTGATATATCTGTAGAAACATTTTTTATTTTCTTTGATGTCAATAGCCACAGTAAAAAGGAACAATGGGAGCTGCCTTGCAGGGCAGATTGAAATTTCAGTGCAGAACTAAGTGGCACAGCAGTAAAAGAATACTGAACTATGTGTGTCATGAAGAAAGTAAATATAAATGAGGCAACACTGATACTTCTCACTGAAAGTATGTTAGTGTTTAAATGGCTCCTGCAGTTTCCTTGAAGGTTTGGAGCAGAACAGAGTCTGCACCAGCAGATTCAAAGCTGAGCTGCAGTTTAACGCAAGCAAGCTGTCAGCAACTTGGTCTCATCAACAAAGCTCATATAAATACATCAAAATGACTGAATTGTTTGGTGTCTGAAAAGTGTCATGTAAGGGAATTTATCAGTCAGAAGGAGAGGAGTGAGCCCACAGTGATCTGATTGTTTGATGTGCTGCTTAATGGTGATATAAGTTTGGTTATTGGAATGGAGACTCACTGGTAAAAGAATAGTGTTCACACATGAACTGGAGTGAATTCAATTGCATGCAGCATGGGGAAAAATACTATGGAAGCATGAGATAGTTGATTTTTTTTTTTTTTTTTAACAGATGCCTTTCTATCTTGATTATGAATTTCTAAAGAACCTCTAGGACTTCTCCTTGAAAAATAATTTTTTTTCACCAGTTGACCTTTATTTCCAGTTGTTTACTTACAATGATTATAGAATAGCACTGATAATTCCACTTCATAGCATTCTCTGAACCCCAACTACTAAACCTTTCTTAAAGTATGGAAGTCCTTAAGGGTTTATTTTACAACATATTCATACATATGGATATCTCTATTCTACCTCAAGGGTCACAGAAATCAGCTGAATTCCTTCTACTGACATCACTGAACATCAACTGGAAGATTAGAATAATACAAAGGACTAGATAATCTCATTGTAGTGCCTACAAAGTACACAGGAATGTAAAAAAAAATAGGCAAATGTGGAATTTCGCTGAGTGGTGCCAATTTCCAAAATTTATAACTGGAATAATTAGGTGATTAAATTTTTCATTGTTTGTTTGGGTACTTCTTGTTTGGTTGGTTTGTTGTTTGTTTGGGTTTTTTTGTTTGTTTTAAATATGATCCATAGTTTCATTTTTGTATTGCTGGAAGTATATTTGGATCTTTTGGAACTAATTGAAAAAGCACATTTTTTTTATACTTTCAGATTAATCTTTTGTGTAGATGTATACACCTTCACAAATGTTTTAGCTTCTGAGGGAATGCACTCTTTCATCTACTGCTGTTTATTAATATAGCACTTGAACATTTTAGTCACAGTATCATGACACCTAGTGTTCCTTTTTGTATTTTGTGAGCAAGGCAATGCTATAATCTTACATATTTAGCCAGCTTGAGGTCTGTCTTGTTTTGGTCATATCCATAAATGAGCCCTACAGCAGAGATGGTCATCCAACATGCATGGCGATTATCCTTTTCAAAGACTTCAGCACTTGTTTCTTTGTTTTTAAGGAATAACTAAACCATAAAACCCAGGGAAAGCTGAAGGAAGGTCTTGTTATATGGTTTCCTTTACTCAAGGCTTTTGTAATCCCCCTTTAAAGCCAGCAGCCCTGATTGCTCCATCCCGTGCCAAGGGAACAATGGAACTGCAAGAGGCTGCTCTGTCTGCTGTGAATGGAGATGTGGTCCCTGGGTAAGGGACAGTAGATGTGTGTCCCAAGGGAACAAGGGTCTGCAAGTGTCCTGTCAAGGAGTAGGCTGTCTACAATGACAAAGTGATGGTTTGCCACACGAGGACAAACCAGATGGGTTCCAGACCTGGTGACAATTATCGTGTCCACTCCTTTTCACAATGAAACTGGTAGGCTGAGGACTGGGACAGACAGTACTTTCTAAAAGCCCAAATGCTGGCTATATTTCAGTTGAATAGATTATACACATCAGTTGCAGTCTTGTATTAGAATATTTCTACATAACTTTTTTTCAGGGATTTTGATGTGAATTGCATGTTGTGTAAATCCAGCAATTCTTCACACTTATTAATGTCACATTAATTTTTATCCTTCAGTAGCAGAGAGAAGGTGGTGGGGACTGTTTGCAGGATCTGGTGATGGTGGCAATGTTTGTCTTCTGTTGGCACACAGGTGCTATTGCTGAACATGTTTCCAGACCTGAAGCTGGCTGTTTAATCAGCTCTCAAACTCTGGGTAAACGATGGCCTGGAGTCGCTTAACACTTAGTACTGCTATTGTATTCTTTTACTCCGAGAACAGTCAGATTGGACTGGACTCAGCCATGTTTGCTGTTGGAGTTCCCACTGTTTGTTTAAAAAGGGAATATTCTGAGAGCACAAGAGGTCTGTTATCACTTTCATCTGCATACATAACTTTCAATGACTGTAATGGGAAATATGGAGAGGGAACAGATTGCCTAAGAATGTCTGTCTTTAAAGCAATTATTTTGATATATGACCTGACTCGACTGGTCAGAAAGACAACAGAAGAGAGACTTATCTATAAGAAGGTACCAAATCACAGCAACCATTCAGGACTCCTCTGCGTTGGAAAAGATGTAAAGCTTTTTGTCTCTACAGTGCTTTATTTTTTCTGGTACTAAGCTATGCATTTGAAGGCTTTGAAGCAGTTGCTGTTATTTTCTGCATTTAAGGCTAAGGGAAATGGAGGTAGGAAGCTTCAGGGGTTCTCCAGATAGAGAAGTAGTAGGGTCTTATCTGAGGAATTTCTGGGGGTTCTTTCATTCATTCACTGTTAGGCAATTGGTTACTGGACCGAGTGGGGTGAGCAGCATCCCAAGCTACACCTAGGTTATGCAGATGCAATAAATTTTGAGAGGATTCAACTCGGATGTCCTTCAGTTACCACGGCTGAAGCCCACGGTGTGATGCAAATATCACATCAGATGACTCATGTCACTATGAGCTGTTGTTTCCAGAGAAAACTATTGAAAATTAGTGATTTTAGTGAGATTTTGCAAAAATAGGTCTGTGTTATCTGCTGCACAGAACTTAAAGGAATGCTGGGAATGAAGTCCTGTTTTCTGGTTTTCCCCCTCTGGTTTCTCAAGAGGTCTTCAGATGCTCAGGAAAGACAAGTACTGTAAACAGTTCAGCATATAAATGACAACACATACTTTAGTTTCTAACTTCAATAAGTAATTATAAAGATATTTTAGTTTACATTTTCATATTTTCAAGCTTCCTACTTCCTACCAACAAAGCTGGTGTTTTTTCTTTTTTTTTTTTTTTTTTTCTTCTTCTTCTTTCCTTTCTGTGAAAGAACAGCTGGTTGGGGTAGATTGGTGCAATTCTTTGGTGAAATATTTTTCTGTTGATGTATGGTGTTTAATAAAGAGTTGTTTTTCAGCAAAAAATATGCACTCATCCCCTTAGAATTTTTCAGGGAAAAAGCATCAAGCACACAAATCTGTAACAATGGTTATTAAAATAGAAAGTTCAGCTTAATTTCAACATTTTGATATTATAACCATCAATAACCTCAGATTTCAAAATGAAAGTGTAGAAAAAAATACTTTAAAAATTTTGACTTTTAAATTTCTGGGAAATGATTTTCAATGTGTTCTCCTTTCTATTTGGGACAAATTCCAGGATGTTCAGGTTTTCTGTGGAGGATAAATCCTGAGCCTGAACCAGTAGAGGACAGTTTTATCTTGAACAAGTTTGTATTCAAGAAAATGCTTGAATTATAGAAAATTATTGAGGAACTGTTACAGGTCTGTGTGCAGCTCTTACGTTTGTGAGCCTCTAAGAATATCTTTACTTCAGTTTGAGTCAGTTGAATTATGCCATTTGTCATTTAACAACACAGGGGAGCACAAGGGGCAGGGAGGTGTAGTTTCCCATGAAGTGCAGGAGGACCCGTAGAGTTGGGTAATAAGCTGAATGTTACATTTTTAAAAAGCCAGATTTTAAATTTTTATCCCTATTCTTTTACCCCTTCCTCTTTGCTGGGGCACCACTTAGATGAGGCATTCAAGCAATTCCAGCAACAAATGCAAATATATTAATACATTGAAAGAGGATTTTTCAGTTGAGATCTTGGTTCCCAAGTTCCTCAGTTTTCTCTTGAATATGTCATGTACTTTGGTTCTTCCTCCTTGGTTTTGCCTGTTCTAAGTTTAACCCATGATAACCTCTTACAATTAGAGAAGTCTGAGGGGTAAATTGTAGGGTCCCAGGAGGTTGCAAAAATCTGTTCATCAGGATCTCATGACATAACGTGGCCTTTACAGTATAATGAGTTTAGGTACAAAAATCTTTGTCAGTCAAACAAGATGGGGACTTACACATTGCAGGTTTTGTGCATTTGTGTCAAAAATGTGTAAATGAACACAAATTTCTTTCCAAAAGAGTTATGGCTCATCCAAGTCTCAATGCTCCCTCTGTGTTTCTTACTGAATCAACATACTGTCATGGCATCTCCTTACTAGATTTGCAAGCTGAAACATGATTTAAAACTGAAAACCACGTCTACATGACAAGTTCTTTTGCTTGTGCCTGTGACACCATAGATGAAGACCTGTGGGGATTTTCTGGGCTTTTGTTTTGTTTTGTTTTGATTTTTTTTTTTTTTTTTAAAAGGGAGAGACAGATGCTCATCACTAGAGATCCAGTAAAACTTTATACCAAACAATTTAAGTTTTTTTCTCTCATGATGCTTGTCCTTCTGTAGACAGTCTAATTATTTGCTTTTCTTTAGTTTGGGTCTTATCTCCTTTTAGCTTGTTTGTTTTTTCTTCTCAGCAAGACTGTTCACTAAGTTGCAACTAAAATCATGAAATGCATGTCTAGATCCCAAAACCTCTTTACATCTGGAGTGTATTCACCGTTTTGTTGTTTTTTTTTTTTTTTTAGTAAGCTTATCTCTGGTCATCGACATGATGCCTATTTATGGATACAGGCTGGCTCCTTTCTGAGTCAACATGAGTTTTGCTATTGTCTCCAGTGGAAGTTAAGGTTGTGCACTTGGACATAAAAAGTTTGATGGAATCTTTAATTAATTTTATGAGAATCATTAGAGGATGATAACCTTTCATCCCTCCTGACCTCAGCTGGATTTTGAACTGGCTACCTAAAGGTTAAAAATTCTGTATTCTCTTTGCAATGATTTGATCCAGGAAACCCATTTTATTTTCAAATCCTTTAAATTTCCCGTTTTCTGGCTTCATTTTAAATGGTGGTGGGTAGTCCTTCTGCTTTAATTTCCTGCTCGTCATTCTTCCCCATTCATCCCCACTAAACAAGGTTGCTTGTGAGATTCAGTCCAGTTATTAGGCAGTCTTGCTGTAACACTCCCTTTGAGGCTTTTTCTTCTCTAGAGTAGACAAGGGAAGATCTTTGTGCAAAAGTCTTGGATAATGCAGTTTTGTGCATTGAGAAACACTTGAATAAATCCCATACCTTGGGTGTTAGTGCAGTTTGGAATCTGGTAAAAATGTCCAATCAGAAATTAGGAAAATGGGAGTTAAACTGATTTGAGGAGAAGGCTAGGAAATGTTAGCTAAACTTTTCTGCCATTTAAAAAATTTCTCCTGAATCTTATAAAAAAAAGGTTTATTTGGCAATTCTCAATCCTACCATGCAATTGATAATGTAATACCAAGGTGTCTGCCTATGTTTTACGCATCAGAAATTTGGTCTGAACTTTGGTTCCTCTGAAGTAAGAGAAAAATTTCTCATTTCTTTTCACAAAGCTAGGAAAAGAGGCTTTCTGATCCACACAGTTGAGCTGCCTGTTCTGGGATAAAAGCCTTCTTGTTAAGTTGCAAGAGTTTAAAAAAATGAACTCCGCTTTCAGTCTTAGCTGCAAATCTTTTCGGGGTCAAACTTGCTTTATTTACTTTGAATTCCAGATCAAGATGGAAAGCAGCAGTGAAATGTATTCAGTCTCTCCAGGATTCCTACCTGCATTTAGTCTGGATTCAAGTTTGGGTAAATTGTTAATTTTCCTGCATAGTTTTGCTCATCCTGTAGTAAAATCAGAACAACTTATATTGGATAGGCAGATTATGACTGATTTCTAGCCTTATGGTGTCCTGATCTCAAACCCCAGATGCTAACACTATCAAAGTCTCAAAAGTTGGAATACAAATTTGGTTTCAAAGCCAAGTGTTACGGCTTGTATTAATTTTAAAGTATACTAGCTAAGCTTGTCCTTCCTTCTCCAACACTGTCTAATTTCATTAGGAAAAACACCTACTTAGTCTTGTTGATGAAATAATTGGAATTAATGAAATGTTATGACTCTTTTTTCTTTCTTCCCCGCTGTGTGTTGATTCTTCTCTAGTGTGTTGATTCATTGAAAATAAAGTGCTTTTTTTCTAATATTCTGTCCTCACAACTGCAAGATCCTATCTGATATTTGTTAACAAATTGAACACTCCATTAATAGTTTTAAGCTCTGAGTTTGACTCTAAAGTGTCCAAGTAAATCCTAGAAACCAAGGCTGACTCAATTTATCTATCCGTGATCTTTTAATGTGTGCAATCACCATTACACTGGGAAATACATGGGGTTGGGGTAACCATGAGTAAGCCACCAGTTCTAGTGCCTTTTCTAGCCATGAAAGATTCTTATACCTTTTAAACATCTTACTGCTTTCGCTAATTGCTCTGCTGCCTGGGGTGCTGTGACTGCGCCGGTCAAAGGCCATTTCTCTGGGGACCTTCTCTGATCCCCAGAACCCTATCACAGCCACAGCGAGCAGAGCCGATAGCAGCGTGAAGAGCAGGTGACCACCGCGAGGAGAAGCCAAGCAGGGAGGACTCAGCAGCTCTGCATACCAAGATTTAGTTAGCCGATGGGGAGAGACTCACTGAGTCAGGCCACCAGGAGTTTCACACAGAAGGATTGAACCTCCTATGCTCTGCTCCAGGAGACCCCGAAACACAGGTGACAGGGGGTTTCATACCCCCAGGATCCCAGGGGTGGAGGCACGAACATGACCAATGGGGAAAGCCCAAGGGTGTGGTCCAGGGGTGAGGGACAGGTTACACAGCAAACGGGAGAACAGGGGAGGGGGAATACACCTGTGAGGGCCAATGCATAGCCAAATGACAGAGACTTTTCTAGAACTTGGGGCAGGGGTGAAAGGAGAATGGCAGGGGAGAGAGAGGGATTCTCTCGCTCGACCAGGGGAGGGAACAGATAATTGACAGGGAGAGTATACAGGGTCCAAACACGGGTACATGGAACAAACCAAAATACAATTAACCAATAAAAACCGCTGCATCAATTGCTACTTCAACAATGATCTTTTTAACCTTTCCACTAATTATGTTTCTAAAATCTTGAAGGCAGTTCAGATAAATCTTCTTTCATCGACTTAAAGGCATCCTTCTTTTGGTGACTACAGGAGCTATGAATGGTAGCAGTTTGGTTGGTTTCTTGGCTATAGATTGAGAAGCTGAAGGGTAATGATGCTGCAGCTGGAAAAAAATGGAAATTCTAGTAAATAATTTCCATCTTAATTTTTTTAATTAAAAAGAAGAAAAAAATTTGAACAATTGAAAAAATATTTATAAATATAAAGAAATGCTTGTCCTTCGTACAGTGATTTTTGCAAACCATTAGCCTGAATCAAGTATTTACATGTTAAACTAAAGCTGTAGAGAAGGTGTAAATATTCCAGACATTATTTGCTCTTCAATAAGAAACATTGAAATGGTGTGAATTTTTTTTTCTTTTTCTTTGTTTTGCTTTTCTTTTAGTAGCCAACTAAATCTAACGAACTTTTGCATTGTCTGAAATGATTGAACTTTCATTTGTGCAAGAAATCCTTCACACAAATGAAGCCTAGTTTTACTTCTTAATTAGACTTGAACAGGACACCAAAGGCAGTGACGTTATCTTACATCCCAGAAAAGCACAGAATGGGATGGGTGGGATTTCTTTGAAGTATCACATTATCTACATCTTCAGTTAGTCACATTCCCATTAATAACTTTGCTTGAACTAAACTAAGGCTAGTTGATTTATATAGTGGAATGCTGCTTAGCCTGTCTCAGGTTCAGTAAATGTTTCACTGCACAGTAAAGTTACTGTGCCAGTACCCTGTAGCACTTTTTAAGTACAATTTTGTACACTGCTGCTATGTGAAGGTGGGGTGCTTACGCTTAATCAAGGTGAGAGAACTGACACAGGAAAATCCCTCTTAAATTATTTACCAAAATGTTCCCTTTTGTTTAATTGCCTTTCAAGAGCTGCTACTCAAATGAAAATCTGTTTTAATGGTAACACCTACAAAATATTTTTATATCAAAGGACAGTTTTAGGGATTTGAAATGTTCTTTTATCATTTTTTCTGTAGATCTAATCAGTAAATAACAAATTATTAAAAGAGGCAAAGGAAACATCTTTGATTCTACCTTAGAAATGAAGACAAGATCTTAAGAATTCTGGCTGTAAGCATGACAGTTTTAGAACTTGCATAAAGAAGAAGAAACAATTAAGAGAAAAGAAACATTTGCATCTTTTTGCTTAGCAGCTTAATTTCTCCATGTTTGTTTGCACCCCATCTAATTTCTTAGGTTTTGCAGGCTGTCACTTGATGCATTCATCAATCCTGTCCAGAGTTGCAAATGTTTTCTTAACTGAATTTTTAAAGTTCTCTAGGCTGTCAACAGCTCTGCCTCAAACAAACCCTCTCAAGTTTGGATTTCTTGCAGTTTAAAGGTGAGATACAGGCAACTTCAAAAGCCTAGAGATTTCTTTTGTTTGACAGACTTCACATTATTGGAGAAGAGTCCACAGAAAATCCCCTTTATATGATATCAGACATAATTCATGGCAGAATCAAGCCAATAAACCTACCATAGGAAGAGAGGCAGCTTCTCTCCTGTGTTCCATCCCGTTCTGCATTGACCTGGGAGAATAGGAGTGATTAGTTTCGTGAACATAAACTTACACAGTTGATGTCTTTTTGGGACATAAGTCACTGCTGATACACAAGCCCTTGGTTTTGAAGCAAATAAAAATGTGATATTGAAAAAAATACAAGTTAGAGGATTTACACAACTACTACCCTTTTGAACCTAATGCTTTACAGGAAAGGATAAGGCTCAACCCAAATTGTGCTTCAGTCTCTGTTGTGTATATGTCAAGTACCTGCTAATGTCTGCTGAGGGCTGAATCATTCCTGTTTTCATATGTACCTCTCCTACTATACAAATGTAGGACTTCTCAAGCACATTGCCAGCTAGGAACTCAACTTTGGCCTTTCCCCATGTACTTGAGATTTTATGGTTTTGTAATTTCAAGGGGGGAAAAGAAATTTTGCACCTTTTTTGTCATATTGCATAAATGGAATTATTTTAAGCCAATAAATTGAACATAGGTATTACAAAATTGTCCCTTGTAAAATTAGGGGATGGGTCAGGGTATTCGGCCAAACTCTTTGAAATTTCTCAATGTTTTGACATATCTAACAAAATCCTACTCATTGCATAAAGTTGGAAAGGTATCACAGGAACCAGTGATGTTAATAAAATAAACCAATAATAATTGAAGTGCAAATTGAAACAGGTGAAGAAGCTAGTATAACATACTTAAACTCACAATGTACTGCGTTGCTTATGATTAGTTTAGGGCAGAAGAATTATAGCCATCTATGCCCTTAAAAATCAGGTAAATGGCATCTTTCACTGTGATAACTAAGTGGCCAGAAAAGAGGAGCATAATGGTAGTGCATATGGAGTTCAAGTCCTACCAAATGGCACTGGGGTTAAACTCTGGGTATACTGCCCACTGTTTAAATATGAACTACTCAAAAGAAAGATACAGAAGTTTAAAATAACAGCATGCAGATTTCTTTATAGAATTTAAAGAATGAAAAACACTTGAAAAAATATCAGCAGGCAGGGGCAGGAAGAACAAACGGTAACCAAATTGGTTCCTGTGACAAACCATAACATTTACTTTAAAGCATCAGCGTGCTAGTCAGTAAAAGTCAAGCTACTACTCTTTTAATAGATCCCAGGCCTTCTTAAACTCACTGGTCTGCAAGTATTACCCAGGTCAAGAGCAGGTCAAAAAGTGAAAACTCATGTGAAAGTAAACTTTAAATATCTGCTTTTGAAGAGCTATAGCAGACTGTCTCTGCTATAGTAAATATATTTCCTCTGTTTGTATGGAAATAATGTATTATACAGTACACTGGGCTTACAATATTGATCCTTTCTGCATCGTTTGTTCAGTTAAAAATTAAGAATTTCCCTCATTACCATTTTGCATAAGCCAAATTTATTTTACTCTTAAAGTTTTGGGGATTTAATTTAATTTTCATGGCATTTGACTAGATTTTTTTTTAACAGAAAATATCACCATTATTTACTGTAACTTCCATTCCATTTACCAGACCATGTCTCTCAGTTAAAGACCTCTTTTTTAGTTATGTGTATACAAGTGCATTTAGGCAAGTTATATTTCTAGCCTTGCTGCCTGATGATAATACAACATCAAGATCCAGGGAGCTGAAAATAAAATGCTGGACTTAATTCTAAAATTACAGATGATACTGCAGTGATACAAGGTATATTTTAAAAATCCCTCTTCCCTCTTTGACATCACTGGAATACCATGGATTTTGTTTTGGTGTGTTTGATTTTTTTTTTTTAAATTTTAAATATTTAAAAATACGTTGGTGTTTTCAAATTGTCTGTATCCTATTGTGAATTGATGTCTTCTTTGAGCTCTACAGAGTGAGGAGAATCTGACTCCCTGTTTTGAATTTATTTGCCTAGTAGAATGTGTATTAATTTGGCCTGCAATACACTTGCTTCAGCTTTTGCTGAAGTGAAAGGTCATACTCTAAAGCTGGTTTTCATTTTGTTTTATATGTGTTAGTGTAATACCTTATGACTTACCCTGGATTTTTTTTCTGACAGCTAAAAAGCATAATCAATTTTTCTTTCCAGCAGGACTGAAAGAAAAGCAATAATTCCTATTTGGGAGATGATTTAAATTGTTTTCCCTCATCTTTTGCTCCTTCATATATAAGTAGTGAGTGAGATTCTGGTTCTATTTAAGTTGGTGGCAAGGCTCCCATGGATTTCCATTGGGCTGGGATATTGCTAACTGTTATTGTAGTTCTCAGGGCTGTTATGCTTGCACATGAAATCCTTGCCAAGTCAATAAAACAGCACAGATCTGAAACGAATTGAGCTTTTGTTTTGCTATTCCACAAGGGTCCATTCTGCTGTTGTTATGGAGGCAGAAGTCCCATTAAAGGGACTTGCCAGTATTTCAAGGATGATGAGGCTTAAGAGGAGGAAAAATAACGTAAACTCTTTCATGCAGTTGTCTTCAAGTTTGATGTAAATTTGTGCTAAACATATGCCTGAGATTGGACAACAAAATGTGAAATTGTAAGTGAGGGGGCAGATACAACCCGCATTTGAGATTTTTGGTTTTGCCTCTTGCTCTCTTGGTGTTCGTCTAATGATATGTGTTTTGCTTATTGGTTGGGAAGAAGAGGATTTGATAGATACCTAGGGAGGTAAATATTATGCCTGAAAATATGACTTTGTCTTGCTCGTTGCTATTTTTGAAAGCTGTGATGCTTCAGATGCTTAAAATAAGAATGTGTGCACTCGCAAATTAAATTTCAGGAAAGTAGAGAGGAAACTGAAATTTAGATAGAAATTTGGGTCAGTATAAAAGAACTGTTCTCTGTGTCCAGAAGAATAGAGCAAAAAGCCAGAACCAGACACAGGTGGATTAATCCAGACTGCTGCACAACATGCTTCTAATAGAAGTCACGCTTGCCTGCCTTCAGTGCATTTTGGGGAGAAAACTCCACCATTAATTTCTCTTCTCCAAATGCACGAGTGTAGAATGGAAGTTCCCACATTAATGATGGGAACTCGATGAAGAAGAATGTCTTTCTTGGAGGCAAGTATAATTTTTATAATAAGGTCAATTAGTTTTGCACCTTTTTACTACTAACCTTAGCCCTCCTTGAGATGGTTGACTTTTTTTTTTTTTTTGCAATGAAGATAGATCTTCTCTTTAATGTCTATACTAAATTAGACTTTTTACCATTTCATTGTGGAGAATGAATTTGAAAATATATGTAAGATTCATATCATTATGCAGGTGCTGCAAGTAGGCTTTTCTGAAGGAAAGGGCTAGTAAAATACCAGCTGGGACTGAGGAAATTGTTTCATCTCTTTGCTCCATCACGGATATTTAAGTGCACTTAGATACTTCTCAGGTCAGCATTGCAGAACCTAAGTGATGTAAGAACTGAAATATCTCAGGAGAAAAGCCCAGCAGTATCTAAAGTGATCGCTGGAATCTGAGCTCTTGAATCAAACACCATGTCTCTGCAATGCCTGCAGACTGGCTGCTGCACCCTGCGTGCTTTCAGACCCTCCTGGCAACTTGGTGGGCAACTGGGCAACCTTAAGCTGCCCAAGTGTTTGCACCTACCCAGGAATGCACTTCTCAACAATTCAGTAATGCATGCTATGTTTGAGTGAGACAAACACAGCCTTCAGCTATGCAGGGATGCTCAGTGTGCTCTGACACAAGTAGGCTCTATCCAAACTGCAAGGGCAACACTGCCTTTCCCTCAAATTTCAGTCAGGAGGAGGCAGCGCTGCTGATAGCAGTGTGTAGAGTGACTTCTTGCACAGTGGATGGTCAGAGCCCCTTCCTCCCTCTGTGGAAATGTAGTGATGATTCTTCTTGAATTTAGGGAAAAGTAGTGAAGATAAATAAAGGAAAGTTTATTACAGCAGTGAGAGTCACATTGGTCATACAGAACTTCAGTAGTGCCCAGCATCTAGGTGCCTTTGGACAGCTGATCAGAGTAACCTTTAGAAATCACCTGATTTCAGAGAACACATCAATCAAGTGTGGATAGCAACACAAAAATGAAAATAGATGGTATTGTTAGTTGTCTCTGAAAGCTGGGAAATTTTAAGTCTCAGTATACCTGTGTGCATGCATGTGCTGAAGCAACTGTACTACCTGTGTTATACTGCAGAGTCCCAAAGCAGGTACCCAGGTACAGTACCAGTCCACACAAAAGACCTCACTCTCTGGTAATGTAGTTGTCTCCTAAAGTTTTGGGTGGGAGGAGGGGGGTTGTGTTGATGTTTTTTTCCCCCTCCTTTTTTTTTTTTCTTAACTCTGGGCTTGCTTACATTTCACTGGGGCAACAATATGGATTATATCCCACTAATTAAATAATAGGGGTGTATGTCTTTTCTGGCTAAATGATGCTTTCTATTGCTTTGTGTCCCAACCACCAACGAAGCCAGATGTAGCTGTCACATTGCACTTGGTCAGTAGTGCTGTGTCTGCCGTAATGATGATTCCTGCTGGTGTGGATCAGCTAGCCACAGGTTGGGCTTCTTCAAAATGCTTTATGTGACTCTCTCCCACTATCTGTTTATATAGATATATGATTTATGTATCAATGCTGAATTGGAGTGTGCTCACATTAATCCATCCAGGCACTTGTTTTTCTTTTCTGCAAAAAACTCTGCTTAAAGAGAACTTTATACACTACCTTTTCAAAATTTGGTCAGTGGTTGCAGCTTTAAAAATAGAAATGTTTAATCAAAATTACATATTTTAAGGCTGGTTTTGTCCAAATTTCCCAGAGTGGCTGTTGGAAGTGAAGGTTTCTTTCTCTGAAATATCCCTTTTGCCCATGAAACTTAACATTCAAATGTTCTTTTTATTTTTTTCTCTTCTTCTCCTACCTGTTTTTCATTCTTACAGTGCTAAAATTAGTGTAAAATCAGGCAATGAGGAGTGAATTGTATATCCTTGTGCCTATCACCCCACCTCTGTGATCATCTAGTTCATAGATGTTTTCAATTACCCTGCTGTTTGTTTTGCCTTGTGATCTTGCCCAGTCAGTGTTTAGACAGTGATGCAATGTATGTACAATCCCTTCAGGTATTTAACAATACCTCTTTGCACTTTGTCAAGCTTCTTCCCCTAAATGTGCCTTGAATATAATTGCAACAGAGAAGGCATATTAATTTCAAGAAACTACAACAATAGATTTTAAAAGCCTGTACTTTCAGGTTCACAGTTAAAAAAAAAAAATAAAAAGCACAAACCTCCCCTTCAAAACAAACAGCTCAAACATAAAAAAAAATCCAAGCTAAAAGATCTACTTTATAGCTCATAGGTATGTTTTACCTAGGCTGGCTAATAGTTTGTGTGGAAAATTGGAGTGTGGGCTGTTTGTTTATGGGGATCTAAATGTGTATTTTTATAACTTCTCTGCTGTCATAATGAATTACCAGCCATAAGCTGTCCTTTGTTGGTTTTCAAGAAAATCAAATGAAACCCAGCAGGAGCTCCCAGAGTGCATTGTCCAAGAGTGTAAAAATGCTGTGTTGATGACAGATCATACTGTTTTTATTAAAGCTAAGAACACTGACTTTACTTTGCTTTTTGACCCTAGTGCTTTACTGTCAAGGTGATTTTATTTCTACAAATTTTCCTTCTGCAGGCCTCATCAACGATTCACCATAAAACATTAGACAAATTCCCATCATCTGTATATGATTAGAGCAGGTTCTGTTGTGCTGCTTGCCACAACTTAAAGCGATGTTTTTCAGCTTTTTCTGAAAAGGAGTCAATTTACCAGCCTTCATTCATAACACAATGTCTCCTTGTTTTCATATCAGTTTTCTTTGGTTCTTTTTAAGCTGATAAGAACATAATTGAAGGAATTTTAATGCACTGTTTGCTAAAGACTGCAACCAATTTTTCAATTCTACTGTCCAAAATATGTTACCTTAAAAAAATGGTTTTGTTACAAATGCCCTATCAGATGAGCAGGATGCACATGTGACAGTCTGCTCTGAGAATAGTATAAGATAATTGAAATACTGTTGAGAAAATTCTTCCCAAATTAAACACATGATGACATTGCAAGATTTTGCATAGACAATTTCAGGTTCTTTTCTATAAGAATTTCTCAAGTAAATAATCTAATCTTACATTAAACCCAGCCCCATGCCAGAGTCAGAATAATTAATTATGCTGCTCTAAATTTTTCACATCTCTGTTTACCCAAACAATTAATTTAATACAAAATATGTGTATTAAAACTATATTTTTATTCTTTTCAAATAGAAATATTTTAAGAAGGGAAAAAAGTTTTTTATAGATCCTATATATTGAGTAGTTTTTCAGCAATAGGTTCACAAAAACTTCCATGGAGTGTAGCTATGAGATAGAAGAGGAAGAACAAGAAACCTTGTTTTTATTTTTTTATATCAATGCACAAAATCTCATCTTGCACGTTACAAAAGTGGATTTGACACAGGCTTATATACAATTCCTAACAATGTCTGTCTGTGGCTTAGGATTAACCATCATTCTTGGAAGAGAGAAAGACTGGCACAATGACTCTTTCATGGTGACCTGGACGTTCATCAAGTATTGGCTTCTGGGATTAGAGATTTCTTTTCTGATCTGCAAAGAACCCAAAAAATTTAGACTCACAATTCTTGACCAGGTATTTATTTTGTCATTCTTGATGTCTTCTGATTTAAGCACTTCATGGCCAAAGAAGCACTCAGGTGCTCTTATACATTTCCTCACACACACACATGCAACTTAATTTGTCATCTGATAAAAGTTTTAAATCATTTATCTTTTTCTGTTTCATTAGCTTATTGAGTACTAGTACAGTCATCAGCTGTGTCAAAGTGGTATATGTATCTGCTTATTGACTGCTTTACAAAATCACCACTTCTCTTGAATGAATACTTTATACCATACTGTAAACTTCAGATTTTTAATGGAAGTTTTCTTTCCATATTGCCAATTGTGGTACAAAACAAGATACTAGTGATTTGTTTTAGAAGACTTCAAGCTACCCTAGGGCACCCCTGATTTTTGCACAGCTTTATTCCAGTGTGACTTTACTGATGATGACTTTTCTCTGTCAGCCTTCTCTGACATATTTTTCCTCATTGCACGTCCTCTTTTCACCATGATGAACGAGGAAAAATCTTGAAGCCCAGGGATGAACCAGCTGTAGGAACAATCTCTTCTTAGGGTTATTTGTAAAATTTAGCAAATATATGAGAAAGCACACATTATGCACAGCAATAGACTTTTATAGGGATGATTTAGCACTGAAATCCCCAAGAATGCTTCACGGCAAACTTTGCAGAGCAGCCGTATGCAGTAAATTAATGTGTGGTATGATCTCATTTCTACAGTCCTAATTCAAGATTGTTGGCTTCCCTCATCTTGGAAGACTCTCACTGGTAAACATAGTTAAATGGTCACTAATATGGTGAAGTTATTTAGAAAAGTTGCATTTTGGCAACTAAAATAAAAATGCCAATGTACTGAGGTAAATTTTAATAAGAGATTGATTATACAACATTGGACTGAATATCTGCTTGTATTAGGAAAACTGCACGTGTCAAAAATCTGTGCAAGTTTCAGATGCCAAATAACTTGTGGACTGAGGCTGTTTTCCTCTGCATTACTCAGTCTGTGAGTTATGTCAATAAGAAAGCTAAGCATTTTGCACATTTTAAGTTGTTGGCAAAATCACAGGTTATTCAGCAGGAAACACAGTGAGACAAACCATGTACTCAAAAAATATGCAGAAGCACTTTTTTAGACTGGAGAAACAATAGTTTTGAGAAGTGCTAGTCTTTTGTTTGGCTTGTTCTCAAGGCCAGGCTGCTGCCTTGGACCCCATTTAACCAGTAGCACCTGTGCTGCTTACTTAGAGGTATGTTTTTTTTGAATGGGGAAAGACTGATTTTTACTCACCATTGGTGACAAATATCTTTTGGATCAGCATAAACAGGAATTGTTTTGCCATATAGGACCTCTGTTGCTCAGTTTCATGAAGTTCACCTGTGGTTTTGAGGATCTGCATATGCAAAAGACATTGACCAAAACTGGAACTGGAAATAAGCTACCCAAGGAAAGCTGGGGGTAGTAGGATTTTTTTAAGAACTTCCATTTAGATACTAATTATGCTGTGGGGTCAGCTGGGGAAGTGCTATGGACCTGAGGTCTGGAGGCAAGGATGAGCATGGGAGAGAAAGGCAAGAATTTATGTAGTTGGGCTGGGCAGCCTGTGGCTCTCATCCTGTTTATCTTTTAGCACTGGGGGCCCTTCATCTGGACGTAGGATTTCTTTGTCTGAGGTCCCCCAGATAGAATAGCATCCAGTGCCCACTTCCTCCTGCTCTCAGTCAGCTGGCTGTGGCTTCCAGCTCTATGTGAACAGCTGAGCCAAAGGCTCAAAGCCTCCCCTCTGTTCTAAAAACCTACCCACTGGAGAGGCATAGTAATTCTGTTATTAACCTTTTAATTTGGCCTTCTCCCTGGGAGGAAAGAATCTGCCTTGGAACAGATGTACTGCTCAGTTTTCCTCTGTTTTCATTTAGTTTGCTTTTTTTTAGTAACTAGAAAATCTGTGATATAATAATTCATTGTGCAAATGAGAGTGCTGCTATGCTGTATTCCCTTTTTCCCAATTTGGATGCTGAAGTTCATCCATCAAAACCCAGTGATGTCCAGGAGTAACTGCTTCCTGAGAGTATTGACTGTGTCTTGCCCCTTGAATCCAGGTGATCTTGACTCGAGAGGATCCCAGCTCTGACTGCATCTCTGCCTTAGGGGGCCATTGGGGATTTTTCCCACCAGTGATTCCCACAAGGTTCTCAAGGCCACTGAGGTTCTTGTTTGTTTCAAGGGTGTCTGTGCCCTGATTTGGCCCCTGTGCTGTCTGGTGCTCTGATCTCTTGCCAAACATGTATTTTAACAGAATTTTCATGGAAATCTGTGCTCCGTACAACACTTACAGCATTAAAAACAATGCTGTTGCTAATTTTCTTTTTTTTTTTTCCTAAGAAAGGGATTCTGAGGTGATGGAGTTATTGATATTCTTGTTCTAGTCATAAAAAAAAGTCTTATGTCTTCCTTATGAAATTGATATTAAAATTTATATTTATTATCCTAAAATATTTTACTTAGGTTGTACTTCAGCAGAAGAGTGGAGTTTCTGAAGAATGGTACATTGTAATTAAATCATCCACCTAAAATGCAGTGGTATAACTCTGTTTAATTTACCTGCTAAGAAGAGGTTGGTCACAAAAATTCAAACTGCCAATTTATATTTCACTGCAAAATAGTCAAGGATCTTTGAAGACTGACTTACTAATCTTATTATGGTGTGTTTGTAAAGATGTAAAATAGGAAACACAGAACCTGATGTGCAAATTTACACATGCTGAATATTAAATATGAAACAGTCATGTAAATGTGAGGTGGACCTGTTAAGTAGCAGATATCTGTGGGCCCACCATGCTGTGTTTAGGACACCCAGCAGCCATTCCAGCAGTACACAAAGTTTGCACTGCAGAGTTCAGGAGAATGGCTTTGTATCTCTTATTTCTGCTCTGACTCTATCGGACAGACTAAAATTAGCAAGCGATGCAGAGGATTTTAACTGTAGATGGGTATTTTCTAGGATATTTTTTACTGCTGACCACATCTGTGAGGCAGAACTGGGCACTGGGACCCACAGTCATGGAACAGCTTGTATGAGTGAGTCCATGGTAGTGTGACTCACTCAAAATACTAGATCCTTGATTTAGGATCCCTATTCCTGCAATTAGGGCTGCCAAATTGGTCTTCTGCAAAAGCACCTCATCTCAGTAATCTCATAATCCCATACATCTGTGTGTTAACAGAGATGCATTCCAGGAGAACTAGGCTGGGTGTGCATATGTATCACAGTGGCAGTTACACCTCTGAGTATGGCGCAGTACACTGCTGGTCACATCCGCACCTCTTTGTGAAATCAGCAGATTCTTAAATTAACCTAAAAATAATCGTGTGGGGGAAGGCATCTGAAGTTAGTGTATAACTAGTAGTTTTGCTGTGCTTTTTTAAAATCTGTGTGGGTTTAGTTCCCAATTTTGTCTTCGTCATTCTTTGATAATCTGTATTATATATTTTGTAAATAAAGGAAATATTATTTTATTCCTGAAAAATATCATCATATAGTCTTGGAATAATTAACAATGAATAGAATTGAAGGCATTCTATTGTGGTCTTTGACATTAATGAAATATGTTTATTTTATGAACATATTATATGTTCATACAGACTATATCTCGATATATTTAGGTATGTATGAATCACTCTTTTCATCTCAATTGAAGGAAAAAAAGATTATTCTGATCAAAGTGGACCAGCTTGGCATTTTGGGATCTCAGGCTCAGTGGTTAGTTGACCTTGGCTGGCTGCCAGACACCCACCCAGCTGCTCTGTCTCTTTCTCAATGGGACTGTGTAGAAAAAAAGATGGAAAAGCTCATGGGTTGAGATAAGACAGGAAGGTCACTTAATAATTATCATCATGAGCAAAACAGGCTTGATACGGAGAAATTTAATTTATTGCCAGTTAAAATAGAACTGGATACAGAGTTGGACAGTGAGATGCAAAGACACCTCCCCTCTGTACTGGAACCAGCAATGTCCAGCTCAAGGTAGCCTCTGACCTCCTCTCTCAGAGACCACTGGAACTACTGGGCAGCCTCATTTCCTGGTCTCTTGTGGGCTCTCTCCTGGTGATGGCAGGGGCCAAGCAATGGCAGGGATAAGAAAGGGGAGTTGTGGGCAAGTTCCAGCTTCCACATGTCACTCTTCATGGCCTGACTTAGAGGAGCAGCAGGCAACTTATCAGCTGAGGCTGAGCACCATCAGTGAGCCTTCCAGTGCTGCTACCCTGAGCATGCATTAGCCTCAGCTAAGGATAGCTGCAGAAATACCTATTTGACCTTGGCAAACCTGCTGGGTTTCTGTAGCCTCACTGTATGGCATCTGTCTGCATGGGGCTTCATTGCAGTAGAAAAAGCAGAAGATATAATCTCCTACTGCCAAGGGTCTATCCACCCCTATTGGCTCAGATCGTCTGGTGTTTCTTGTCTATGAACAGTATAGAGCATGTCCAGGGTCCTGTAAGCAATCTGTCTGAGAGATTCTACCACTCACACCATCGTAGTGTCTCCTGGACAGGTTCAGTGAAGCACATAAGTACATGTTTAATTTTAAGCACATGTTTAAGTCCTATTAGTATTTATGGGAGTACAGTGTGGGCTTATATTTAGGTACTTGCTTAAAAATGATTTATTCAGGAGAGATAAAATTAAGCCTACACTTAAGAGCTTTGCTCATTGAGAGAGCGGAATATTTACATTTGCTCCAAACACATGCTCAAGTCTTTAGGATTTGTGATATATATGTGTGATTTGCTACTTTTTTGTTGTCTTGAGTTTGTTAAGGAGAGACCAAGGTGCACAAGTGTGATACTTTATTGGTGGATTCTCTTTAAAAACAGCTCATTAGAAAAATAAAAAGAAAGTAGTTCCTTTTACAACAACCTGGACAAAAGCCGATGGGTTTTACTTTCATTCCTCTGTGTCTTTAAATGTGGATATTGGGTCCAGGTCCACAGATGGTCCATAGAGAGCAGGGTGCTGGTCTCTCTGCCTCGGGAAAGCCAGCACTGTGAGTGCTGCCTTGGAGCTTGCAGGTATTGTAACCGTTTTTAAGGTTTTGTGGCTTTTGATTTGCTTTTTTCCCCCCACCCTTCTATTGTGTCTGAATTTATGTGCACAGAAATGCTAGTGATGAGTTACGGCTGTGAGCGTGTGTGCAGAAAAGCTGTGGCACACAGTTGCCTAATGGGAAACAGTTGGGTTTGCTTTGCTCTGTTGCAGAGCACTTATTGGAGGAGATAAACACGTCGGATGATAGCATTTGTGTGCTTTCTTGTTGGGAGAAGTGGAGTTTCTTAACACATTTTGACTAGTTGGACAGGTTTTATTGCAGGCTTCCAAAGAGTTCTATGTTCTTCAGTGTTCTATGGGATGTTGCCTCTCTGCTGCTAGTTCACTGTTTTATTGAAAATTTAAGCTGTCTCATAGGTTTTTGGTTTTCTTTTTTTTCAGAAAGTGCCCAGCTCTTGGAGGCAAGTGGCAAGGGTTGAGTAACGGCTTTCATTGTGTAAAAAAGGCGTATGCCAGAGCTTAGTATTTCAGGAAAAAAACAGTTAAAATATGAGTTAATGAATCTTTTCAAAACTGGGCCTTCAAAAGTTACTGTAAAAGAGACCAAGTTATGCTCCTACCTTGTGATTTCTTTAAAGGTCTCTTTCATGATCTGAGGTTCCCACTCATGATTTATCCTGAATACTTGGGGTTTGGCTGCATAGGACCAGAGGCATTTGATATACTATTTGCTTCTGTTGATTCTGAGAAGTTTAAAATATATGTTCAGTTTTACGGTGCAAAGCAGCTATTGGCTTTCTGGAAGGCTTCCACAGCAAACTAGGTCTCTGAATGTGCACATGTGCCCCCAAAGCCTCCTCACACAACCCTGATCTGTGAGAGTAATGCATGCAGGAACTCTGGGCTGCCAGAAAAGCAGATATTCACGAGCATTACCATAAACCATATTTGCATATCAATCATTCATACTTGAAAGCAGGGGTTAGTAACCCTTTCTTTCTGAGTTGGCATGTTCCACTGTGTGTTCTGACACTGTGGCTTTGATCTGTAGAAAAGCATGTTTACTTTTTGAACCACAAAACAGTAGTTCTCATCGGGACGTGTAGCTCTGCTACCGTGAAACAAAACAAGTGAAAAACATTTGAGATGAAGACCTAATATTTTCAGATGAGGGCTGTCTTTTATTATGAAGAAATATGTGCTCTTCAAAGATGCAGGCTATTTAATATCTAGTTGGGTCCCCTTCATCTCAGGTGGGGGTTTTTAACTTAATCTGCAAAATGAGAAAATCTGAGCTCATTTCTTGGAGGCATTAGGACCTTACAGAGCAGAGTTGATACATGGGTGCATACCTGCCTCATTTTGTCTAAGGAAGCACCTTTGGCAAAGATGGCATTTCTTCCTGAAAAATAACTTATACACCAGATTTATTTTGCTTGTGGCCTCTGTTTGTAAGAGCTTCACAAGGCTTTGCAGGCCAGTTGATGTAACCTAACTTTGCTCAGGAAACCTGTAGCTACTGAAACAGAGGACACCATAAGCAGGTAGTGTTGTTCATGGCATAAAGGTTTGTGATTCAGACACATGCCAGGTACTCCAATCTCTTATCTCTGTGTGACCTGAGGCACGTGTTCTGACCTCTGCATGTCTCATTTGACCAGCTGTAATATTGGGTAAAGCAGGAGCTCTCTGAAAACTAGGTGATGTACCTGTTTGAGCTTTCCTGGTTAAAAGAAGGAATTTTTAAGTTGTTTTTCTTAACCTGTGTTTGGTGTGCAAGTGTATTTTGGCAGTTTTGCCTGTTTGTTTGAGGCTGAATGTAGTGCAGAAGGATGTCATCATATGAAAATCACCTACCAGAACCTCTCCACAAGTTCACAAGGGAAAATTTGAAGATCGTCTGATTTAGTGTGGTAGGTCAAAATCTCATTGGGGTAGATGAAGGGTATTTTAGTAAAGGAAACCCTGCAAGAATCAAAGAGAAGTGTCAAGCACAAGCCCATAGTGAGCTGATCTGAATTTTTAGTGAATTTGCTGGGTTAACTTTACACCCCTCTTTTTTTTTTTTTTTTTTTTT
>WEKY01042317.1:29034-48294 GCA_013390045.1 Picathartes gymnocephalus
TTTTTTTTTTTTTTTTTAATCTGGAAAGTGATTTTGTTCCATGAGTGGATCCAAGGAGAGTCTGGGAATTCAGGATAGCCCAAAGCAACAGGGCTTTGTTGCTTAACAACTGCCTGATTTATTCCTGGATACATTCCTTATGCTTATATCTGACTGCTGAAATTCATTAATTGTATCACTTATTGCACTAATTTATGTTCTCCTAGACCTGAGGAACCCACAGCATGTTAAATGCCCACATGACTCCAATGATTGGGATGACTGAAGGGTTGTTTATTTTCCCCTCTTGGGTTTGTGTTGCAGTTGTCATGCTGTTTGCCAACACTAACCAATTTCTGTGTGCTGCTGCTCACACGAATTCAGAGCCCTTTGAAGGAAGGAGGGCAGAGATGACATTTAGGCAGTTATGGTCTTGTTTGAGAATTGGAAGGATTTTATGACTCCGCAAGCACTTTAACCTGAGGGAAAGAAAAGTCTCACTGCTAAGAAAGGCTCATTTAGACTTCCTAGCAAGGATGCTACATATTAATGAACTTGGTTTAGATTTAATTCAGTTGGAACTTCTTAGGCTGAGAAGTGCCAAGTCAGGCCCCACAAGTTTTCCTTCCTCCACATTTAGTGACCCTTGAGAAGAGGTGCAGAAATGGATCTGACTCCTGCCACCTCATAATCTTGGTAGCTGTAAATCCTTTCGTCATGTACTGGAAGCTTTATCAGAAACAGCATGGAAGTTCAGGTTCTTTTAATAGATACTTGTTATTGAGACAACATAATCAGTCATAATGGTTTTTTCTTTTCTTTTCTCTTTCTTTAACTTTTCTTAGGGCCACTGAACATCCTATAGTAAATGATGTCATCTCTCGGATTTTTTAGGAACTAAGCCAGGCTTCTCTGAAGCATTTGATTATTTGCTATGCAAGTGCAAAAACTTGCATACAGTACAATGCAAGAAAAAGATCTATTTCTACAACTTTATTAAAGTTTCTAGGCCATGTTTCTTCAGGCCGTTTAAAGTGTTAAAAAAAAAAGAGTAAACGTGAATAAGTGAATGCAGCATGCTGTGCCCCTATGTTCAGGTTAGGATCCCAAATGATTATTAATTACGTTATATTTTCTTTCTGAGTTTCCATGGGTGACAAATCTTGTCCCTTAAACTAAATAGAGTTAATAATCATACCTTAAAGTATGCCTGTAACATATAAATCTCGATCATAGTGTCACTTCAGAAGTGGAAGTTGCTAGAAAATAAACCCTTTGCTTGTACCTAAATGCTATGGGATATGTAACCCACAGGGAATTGTTGCTTAAGGAGGAGAAAGAATAGTATTGGTACCTTTTTGACAGGCAAATGCATTTTATGATGTATAACCCAGCTTGGTGTAATCATGTTGATGTGCAAATCATATGGTGGATGGAAAAGTGTGACATGTGAGTTGAAGAAGCAGATGTAAGTGCCTGATCTGTTGTGCATCTGTAAGCCTTTATGTCATCTCCCAAAGTCCTTCCATGTCAACAGGTATTGCTAAATGTTGCTTCTTAAAGGGATCTTGTCATATTTGTATTTCTGACAGAGGTACATGATTTAAAACATATTTTTAAAATCTCTTTTTTTGCCATTTATTAATATATTTCATGTGGATTGCAAATATGAGAATATTATATCTGCAAATTGTGATCTTCCTCTTCTTTAAAGGAGGTTTTTAAATAACAGGTGCAAAAAAAGCAGAAATAGTTTCTTCCTTAAGGAAATGAAAACATATATGAAAAGAATATGTGATGTTTAGACTTGTTTTGGTAATGTCTGTGTTCTAGGACTAAATGATATTAGCAATAGTAGTTTAAAATTTTTTCATTTTTGTGGTAACAGTAGTCCCAGAGTGGTGGGAGGAAGACACATCAAGATATAATGTAAAGTATTCAATATTTTCTAACTTTAGCAGTAACATTGAGTTCGTCCAACCCCTGATTGATTTAATTTGAAGGCAATTTCATTATGAGACTCTTCTTACTGCAGGTGTTTGTGAAAACACCTTGTCACTCTATTCCTGGTTTTTCCAGAAAGACTTATTTGCTGTGATAGTCATACCAACAAACTTCTAGGGGGGCCAAATACAAAAAGCATTAAAAGATGACAAATACATGTGACAAATAGATTCCAGTGTGTAGTGCTAGAACATACCATTGCTTGAGAGGTTGTGGGGATAGTAATCAATTTTGTTTGAAAAGATATTTTATTTGTACAGAATCCAAAGATACATCCAAGTTTCATGTCAGATACGTGCCAGTTGTGTAACTGGCATACTTCTATTTTAGGTTAGTTCAAGTGAAAATAAGTTGAATCAACCATGTAGTGTATAATCTATAATATTTACTTTCACATATACACACAGATGGATAAAAATATGTGTATACACAAATGATTTGCTAAGATTAGCTGACAAGCTGAGGCATGATATAACAGTTAATAATGTTTAGTAAACCTCTAAATGATATCAGTGTATCACAGAGCCCTTTTCATGATATTATCAGCAGTCATTAAAGTTATTTATTGCTGTCATCATGCATTTCTGTAACCCGTGGCAACTTGGCAGAAAATACATTGCTAGCACCGCTGATGATAGATTCAGTTTCAGATTTTGGATATGACAATCTGAACGTATTAATGGTATTTTTATGCTTATTGGCAAACGGTGTTTCCCAAGGCATGTTGTAGTTCAAATACAAAATATAAAAATAAATAAAGCATTTCTGCATCTTTCATACTGCCTGTTAGCAGCATCTGCCCTTTAATAAAGAATGATTTATCTGCAGATTTTGGGGTGGCCTGATGAGAGGGAAAACTTCACTATCTTGGTTTTACAGATACAGGAATGTGAGAGATAGAGGCATTTACACGTCAACTCAATTGAGGGGAGACAGCACCCTCGAGGAGGAGTGCTCCCCTTTCTTGGGGTATAGCTGCTGGTGTTGCTGCTCCATCCTACACCTGCACACACTGCTTTGGGGACAACACCTGTACCCTCATCTCTTTAACTCTCCCATTTGTTAAAATTACAGTGCGAGTCAGTTGAATCACTACAAACCTATTCTGGCATTAAACTATGATTAGGTTGTTTTTTAGGAAACACGTGGTATTTATTCAGAAAATCTAATTCATGAAGGGAGAAAATGGAGATGAGTAGAGCTGTTTTTCTGAGTGTTTAGCTCAGACTAGTTGGCTAAACAGGATGAATTCAGCTTGGTGTGCAGTATGCAGGCTGTAGCTCTTCTTCCACAGCAGCACTTGTTCTTAACGTCTTTTAAAATATTTTGGTATTTAGCAATAAGATAACAATGTTCAGGCATTGTCAGATACCTTTTTTAAATTTTGTTGTTGTTGTTTTGGTTTGGTTTTGGGGTGGTTTTTTGTGGTTGTTTGTTTGTTTTGATTTTTTTTTTATGTTGGGGTTTTGCTTTGTTTCTTCTTGTTTGCTTGGTTTTTTTTTTTAATTTTTTATTTTTTTTAATTTTAGTCCTCTCTGGTGAGATTAGTGTACAGCTTTTGAGTTTGCTATTTTTGGACATCCTGCTCTGGGAAGACACTGGTGTCTAAATATATTCCCCCTGATAAACTTCTTTTTCTTTCACCCTGACTACAGGGCAGGGGTAGGTGTCTTGTTAGCACTGCAGCAGTCATCGTGTACACAAATGATATGGCAAAGATGTGGCCATGATGTATTTGCATGAGACAGGAGCTATGAAATGCCTGACGAGAACCCAAGTTCGAATGGAGTTTGGTATTTTCACCTGTCATTAGGTCCTGCAGGGCTTTAAACTTCCAATTTCTTCCTCTCTCAGGCTGTGGGTCTGGTTGGCGCTGCAGGAGCAGGCGCAGGCAGGGGCAGGTCAGGGAGATGGGCATGTACTGTGAGTTGGAAATGGGAAGGGTCTCCAAAGAGTTAGTAAAGCAAAGGGCAGGTCATATCTGAAATGCGGTTCCACAACCCTACCAAATAATTTGGCTTGATTTATGCTAAATAAAAGTGTAATTTATGCTCAAGCAACATGCTCATCTAGTTAGAATAAATACAAATTATACTGGCTTCTGAGTTTTGACATAGTTTTTGAAGTTTCCTAAAAGTTATTATGATCAGATGAACTTAATTACAGGGTACTTTACATATACTGATCTGGTAAATGTCATACAACAGACAGTCAAAGGGAAGGTATGTGGGATTTTCAGTCTCCTTGTTATGCTCCTTTATGCTGCCATGTGAGCTTTAAGCATGCCTGTCTGAGCTGCTCCTCCATAAGAAAAAGAACAATCCCTCTGCTTCTGCCTTGCCCCCTTCCCTCCCCCTGCAAAACCCCCCCAAAAAACAGTGCAAAACTCAGACTGTTGCCTGTTCAGAAAGGGAATGTCTGCCAGCTCACTGCCTGGAGAAGTCCCTGGAGTGGGCAGAGCATCACATCTCCACTGCTTACTCCAGTAGTAGCAGGGAGCCTCTCCCTTGGGTGAAAGGATGCAGTGTGCATCTCCCCTCTGGCAGTGGCAGTTCTGCTGCCTCTCAGGACTTGGGGAAGAGAAAGGGGCTGGGATGGGACATGTCTGAGAAATCAAACACTCTTGCAGCAAGCTTGGCTGGACTCCCACCCTGAGTGCACAGCCACGGTCTCTGCCTGGGACATGCTGGCCATGGAAGCTGAAGCAACCTCTCCTAAGGTGTGCTTGATTCCTCCCAGGGGTGCCTCCTTTACAATGCTGTTCCAACTTCTACCTTACTCTGTTCATTGTGGCTCAGTAAATTTTGTGTTGGAGGTTCTAAGAACTTAGTATTTAAGCAGATTTTATTTTCCTTTGCACAGAGTGCAGTTCAGTGTGTGCATATCTTGCTGCTTCAGACTGGTGGAAAGTGGCCAAGTGGTCTCTTTAGAACTGAGTCAGTGCAATTTCCAGTGGTACTGTATACATTAGCAGTGATAAGGGCATCCTTTAATCTACAGGGTCATCTCTTCCTACTGTAGTAAAATAGTTTTAGTGTGTAAAGTAAGTTTGAGTTCCTTCACACAAAGAGGGTCTGACAGTCATGTAGGGGTGTGTAAATATATAAAGGTACTTAAAGACACAAGGTTAAGTTTGTTACGGCACACACCACAAAATACTCTCATGTTCATATTTCTTCTCCAAGTGAAATTACACAAGGTATAGCAGTATATTTTTTCCTCTTGCAACATCTAATAACTAATTGTTATTAGTTTAAAGTTTTAGTATGTATTTATGCATTACACTATGCTACATACTATAATTGGAACAGTATTTTTAGGTTAAAAAAAGTGTCATCTGGAACACAGTGAACAAATCTATTCCAAAAGAATGTTCCAGAAAACAACTGCTAAATTACCACTGTTTGTAGAAGTGTCAGAGCTCACAGGAAGAGTAATTATTTTCTTGGAAAAGTTCTGCAACTGACACAACACTGATAATTTTTTTTTTTTTTGCTAGCTTTCACAGAAAGTTGTTTTCAGGTAGCAATGTGCAATACTCTTTCTCTTGGCATGTTTTGTCAGACTCTTAATGGAAAGTATTGCTTTTTCTTTTTTTTTCTTTTTTAAAATTTTGGTTTAGAGAGCATCCTGACTAAATTGTGCCATCTAGTTAATAAGTAACAAGTGGCTCTAATAAGTGTGCTGTCACGCTTTTTATTTACAGTGTATGCAGAAATTAAGAGGCGGGGTGGGGTGGGACAAATCTGGAGTGAATTTCCATCACCCATAGTGGTTTTTGCTAAGAAAACAGTCTTTCAATGTAAACAACATCTGTATTTTTCATGTTGTCTTTCTAAATAATAGTTCTGTAAATAACTTGCCTCCACAGTAGGGCAAGAGTAAGATTCCTTAATCTCTCAGTCATCCTGGGCTCTGCAGAATGCAGACTTCTAGCATATTTAAACACACACCTCTCAAATTTTGATATCTTTTCTTCACGGCAGGATTTCAAAAGGTAGATGACTGCAAAATGCACTTTCATTCTCTGTGTTAGTGCTTTAACATTAGCCTGACTTTAATAGGCTGGGATGATTTCAGCTTATAAATCTTCAACTGGAGGATAAAGTTCAAGTAGATAAAATCAAACAGATGTTGGTGGGAGGATTTCTTCATGACCCATAAAAGTGCTATCATCAAAGCCTAGAATCATTTGTTTTGAATTATTACATTGTTATCAAAAGGACTGTAGCAGTCTGTTTGTTGAGAAATTGGATCTGTTTATCTGAAAACAGAACAAAGATGCCATGCTAAGACATCCCTGGGAAAGTGTGGGTTAGCTGATGGCTGACATGGTAGGGTAGCTGTGAGACATTTTGATTGACAGCTGTCTAAATAACTGCCAGGCCTGGAAACTCCTGCATATGATTATATTATTGGAAATGACATCTGATTAATTTTTTAAGTGATGCTTTTTAAAACGAAATAATTTTTTCCTTTGAGTAAATGAAGGTTTTAAAAACCTTTTATTCCTTTTTTATTAACACCATGGTAAAATGAGGTTTTCTGTTCAGTAGTAATTTGAAATCATGACTGAAAAGTGTTGAAGACTTTAGTGAAGTGACATTTCGTGCTTTTACTTAGACTTAGGCACTATCCTGTTAAACAAGTTGCACCTGCATAAATGAAAAAATATGTTCTCTTTATTATTTACTGAACAGCTTTTACTCTTTTACTTGTAATTTATTTTTTTCAAAATTGGCACATAAGGGACATATGTACCAGTGTTTGGAGTGAAGCCAAGACCCGTGCTCAGATTTAAGTGGACGGCATGTAAAAGCATTTTAAAATCCTGCAGCTACTACATATGTTCCCCTGTGTGTGTGTGAGTATGCATACACAGCACAGCTCAAGCTTCACAAATGAGGACTTCATAAGCGCCTTCCCTTTCCTTCAGAAAACTGCTGACTAAAACCCAGAATTCACCAGGAAAATATTTTACTTCTTATATGAATATAGGAGAACTTGAACCTTGCCCTGGAGCCCTCAATGTGGAATGGGGCGCAGCATCCACATGGGGCTGCAGAGATGTGCTGCTCCATTGTGATTCTTCCAGGGACACAGCTTCAGCGTGCAAACACTGAATTTTGAGTTTTCTTTGGTGGGTGTTAGACCTGAGCCTGAGAGTAAATGCTGTGAACTGGACAAAGAAATGGCCTCCACTTGAAGCCAGAGTGAGAGGTTCAGCCCAATCTCCCCTGGAGGCCACAGAATTGTGCAGAGAAGCAGGTGAATAGTTTTCCTTAAGTTGTTTCCAGTCAGAAAAGGTTTTTCTATTTTCTAAGTAAAAGCCATAATAATGCCTGAAAGAAAGGCATAGATGTGAGTCATTGCTAAACGCTGCAGTCTTCAGATTGTCCCAAATGCTTTTGCTGGTTGGATACCATCACCCAGGCTTTTTGCTGGCATTTTAAGGTCTTCTCCACACACAGAGGTTGCAGTGCACCTGGCCAAGTGTGACAAAAAGTCTGCAAACAGGCAAAGGTAAAATGTATGCAAAAATCAGGCTTTTTCTAGTGTACTGTGGTCTCTTTTTCCATGGAGGGTCAAAGGCATGCACAAAATTTTTTTGAGCCTAAAGTTTTTGAAGTCAGTTCACAACTGGAAGAAGGCAAGCCTTTGGGAATTGCATGTTATGACACTGCTTGGTCTTACTGCAGTAAAATGCCCTGGCCTAGTGTACTTTTAAATGGCTTTCATCTTCCTACATGTTTCTGTTGTGACAGTGACTGTGGTTCTGTTAATGCTGCATCTGATAAAAAAGAAAGTGACAATGATTTTGCTGAGATATTTGTTGCCATGTAAGGTTTAGCAAAATTCTTTCTTGAATTTCAAACCTATGTTTAAATCTCCAGGTGATGTTGAACTCTAATTTGCAAAGATTATCACGATACTTACCCAAGCGTATTGGAATTATTTTAGTGTTAATAAGTAACAGCATTTAATTATTGTTTTTTTTTTTTTTAAAAAAAAGCTTTATTTTGAAATATTTTCCAGCTTTAATCCAGAAAGCTTACTGTTAGAGTTCTAGCCCTGTTTTGAAGGAAAGTTGCAGGCAGGCCTTGGCCCAAACCTGCAGTGGTTTTGCAGTCTGCTATGTCTGTATAAAGTTTGCCAGGCTTCAGAAACAGCTTAAAGCAGTCCAATGGGGCAGTCATGTATGACACATTGTTGATTTTACTCTAAGTGTAGAGAGAAATAGTTCTCCCTTTAGTTTAATATTTTAAAATTCCACTTTTTTCTCTGCTTTGCTAAGACTGAAAAGCTTACTATGTGTAAAGTAGTGAGTCCTCATGGCCCATTTCATTACCACTATGAGTGCAAGCTCGCCCTTTCCAACTGCCAATGAGTCCAAAGAAAGCACAGTGTGTGCCTAGAAGTGGCCCCTTCAAAAATGAGTAAGTGAGGGAGACAAGGTTGGGAGCAGTTTCTGATAAGTGGAGTGGGGAGATGATGCAGATGGGTGGAGAAGCTAGTTGAGGTCCAGGATGCACACGGGATGCTGTAGCAGCTTTTCTTGATATGTGGTTTGCTGGAGCCAAGAAGGGGTATGGGACGAGCCTCTCTTGAGAGGAATTTGGAGAATGTTTTGGAGCATGTCAAGAAGGTCTTCCTTGTGTTGAGGAACCAGCAAGCTGGGGCTCCATTTTAAGTTTTGACAACTTTGTAGGTGCTCCTCTGACAGTGAGGGAAAGTGGTGTTACATCTTCTTTCCACGTGGTTACTTGAAAACAAGAGGTAAAGCAAGACTGCTGTGCCTTCCCTTGTGGCAAGGGGTCCTTCACAGAAATGAGTAGGTCAATAATTCATTACTGAAATTTATGTGGAAGCTAATGTGACCAAAAGCATACTCGTCCTACTTTATGATCTTTCACATTTTGGCAATGTATTATAGGAGAATATAAAATCAGTTATTCCAAATTGTATTTTAATGCACTGTTTTCTCTGAAGTACTGAACTTGCAGATGATGCACATGCTTTTGTGTTGAGTGAGGAGCTTTTAGCAAAAAGTTAACATGTGAACCGGAGAGGATCAAAAAATATTTAAAACGCCTAACCTCCTTTTGGTTCAAGATAATTTTCTGCTTTCCTTGCCAAGTCTAGTAAATTACTATGGTTTAGAGAGCCACTTCTTTATAGTTTATGAAAACCCATAACTTTACAACTTTTGTTGAAAAGGAGTCTTGAAAAAATATTTTCAACCAAGGCAAAAACACTGCACAGTGTGCAAGTAGATGAGGACTGTTTACTCTGCCCTGAGAGTGCAGAGCTTAGTCTCCAAGACTTTCCTCAGTTGAAATTCAGACTCAGTCATATCAATTGTGAGTGATCAAAGTCACATGAGACAAATCAATACAGAAAACAGGTAAAATTTCCTGAATTTTTGGTTAATTGGGAATGTAGAGACTGAATTTTGCCTTTGTTTGCTTAGGAAATCAGTTCCTTTTGGAAGACCCATGATTAGGGAAGCATGGGGGTTAGTTTTTTTAACTTGCAAAGTGTTAGCGGCGTAAGAGAGCTGGAAAGCAATCACAACATTTGACTTTTTTCTCTTTGTGGCTAAGTTGTCTGTTCCAATTGTCTTCTGATGCTGAGGTAAGATTAGAAATGTTATTCTGTGGGAAATTCTCCCTGAGAAAGTGGACATACTCATGATGCTTCTAGCAGAGTTTGGGTTTTGGGGAAGACACACATGGGATCTGACTGTTTTAAAGCCCAAGATAAAAAAGATGAAGGTGAGGGAAGGAATGCTGCTAAAGAATGTTGTGGCCTGAAGGAGAAAATACAGGAGGAATAGGTGATTGTAAACTGATGAGTTTCCTTTATCTAATCACTCTCTCTTAGTCCTTAAGGATCTCCCTCCTCAAGCTAAGTGGTGTTATGTCTCAAATGCAAGTAAAAAGCCTAGAAGAAACCAAGTGTCACTATATTCCTAAACCCAGAAATAATAACATATTTTATAGATACCTTGTGTTTCTATCAATAGTGCATAGTAAAGCTCTAGGACTTAAAGAACTTCCTTTTATGAGGCACCATTCTGTTATACACGTGTTGTGTACCACCTACTGCATGGTCTTTCTGTGCTGTGGTATTTTGCCACTTTCACTATTTCCATTGTGAAGATGAAGGGACATCTTGAGAAACCACAAAATTATACATAGTGTCTGTTTTGGTCATTCAAGTTTTCCTCACATTGAGTTTGTTCAAAAGATCAGAGAGCAACATCATGGGAGCATATGCAGAAATGTAAAGCTTATGAAAATCTCTCAATCCCTTTCAGGCAGCACACTGTTCTTGCTCCCTGTTGAAAAGGTACTAACAGTAGGTGTTTTCTGTCTGACACATATGCAGTATCGGTTGCTAATAGACAGCTGTGAATAGCTCTTACCAAAATAATAAAAATAGAATAATTCAGATGGAAGAGACATAAAATAATAGTCTAGTCCAACTTCCTGAGAGACAAAAGACACCCACCCCCAGTGACCATTATAGTTAAACAACTTGCCTATAATGAGCTGCCCCTCATGCTTCTGTACCTTAAAATTCAGATTATTTTTGAATGCTGCATTAATACTGTACCCTTTCAGAGTTCTTTAGAGGTCTGTGAATTACGAAAGCAATAAGTAGGTTAAAAGTAAAGACAAGTTGTTGGTGCTGGGGGGGCCAGGGATCAAGTGTCAATTGGGACAAGAAGGATGAAATCTGAGCAAACTTGCAGCTAATTTCAAAGCAAAAAAAGAAATCTCTAAATGATCTTACAAGAGGCAGAGTGTTCTCAGGATCTATTTCCTCTGTGGATCAGTCTCCCCTCTGCTCCGAACTTCCTGTGCTGATCTTGAGAGGAGACTGATGGCTCTTTGCTTGTGAGTTTTCTATAAGTCTCAGGGGTGCGGTGGAAAGAAGGGTTAGGAGTCGTACTGTGTGGAATTCTCTTCACGAAGAGTGCTTGCTTAGGTGAGGATGTATTGAAGGTTTCTTTACCCTGTTTGGTTGATTTCTTCTTCCCCTGAATATGAGGTCAAAAGGAGTCAACTTTTGAGGATATGCAAAATCAGTGATTAAGGAGTCTGGCCATGGAAAGACATACCTTATTCAAGTGTAATCAAGAAACAGTTTAGAAAACTGTTCTGTTGTGCACTATGGAAAATCTGTGTCATGATCTTTAAGTGAGGAATTAATCTGTGGTATTTTAGAGGGAAAAAAGGGTGAAATATACAAAATCTCAAAGGAGAAGGGTAAAAAAAGTGTATGTTAACTTTATCAAGTATTTTTAGGATTTGCAAAGTTAATTAACTTATTCAAGTAAATGAAGAATGGAACCAGAGCAGCCTCTGCGGGAAATTTTTCAAATGACTACTGAGAAGCTTGGAGAGAAAATAATTGTAATGAAACTAGTGGAGGACAAATGAAATGGGATACAAGAAATTGAGTTCCTCTGTGAGACTGGAGAATGGGTAGAGAATGGGTAACAGTAAAATTAACTTGTTATCTTTCTCTTGGGCTATAATAGCAAAGCAATAATTCACAATCAAAAAACAAATTAGTAGCCAGGAATCCCCAAACAATTCTTTTTAATCTTTATGCAAGAGAGAAAAAAAACAAACCAAAGGGCGTGAAAACAACTCACTTGGTGTGATGCAGTGTCACAAAGAGAATAATGCCTCAGATCTAAAATGGTATCCGGAATGCCAGAGAAAGTTTTACACACCTGAGGATTTCAGGTAATTGCACTGAGAAGTTATTAAATTTGCAGCAACTGATTTTTATATTAGCCTCATAAATTAAATGACGCCATATTCAAAGTACACAATGCATGATAGCTTTGCTTCTGAAACATCTGAAAAAAAATAAAGATTTTTTTCTAAAATCTGGGATGCTTCCTAGGCTTCAAAACAGAGGATAACTAATCAGTCTCTCAAGTATCTGTCTTGGAGAGTAAGTGAAAAATTGATGAGTCTGCGGAAGATGAAAAAGAGACAGCGGCATTGCTAAAGGACCTGTACTGTAAAAATTGGATATTTGCACTAATAGCTATCGAGAAGACATTTTACATTTGGATAGATCTGAGCAATTCACTTGTTAGAGATCTCCAACCAAACACCTACACTTGAATAAATATCATCCAGCTTAGTTAAAAGAAAAAAATTCTCTGTACTCAGTGCCAAATGTTACTGGTAAGGAAAGCAGTTACCAAATCACACTCTGAACACTGGCAGAGAAATTAATATTCTATGTGGGATGAAACCTTCAGCAGAAAGGTCCTATTGCCACCCATGGGCTTTACAAATAGGCATATGTAGCAGCACCAAGGGCGATGACACTCTGATGTATAGATGCTGAGACAGTAGGATAGAAGCTGTGGCACAGCACTCTCACAGCCTCATATGTCTGTTAGTAAAAGCCAGGGGAGTAAATCTAGAATTGAAATAAAACAATGAAATTGTGAGTGATTGTATCTTCATGTGTGGAACAGTTCTGACCTCCTAAGAGCTAAAACTTGACCTCCAAAAGGTAAAAGCAATACAGGAAAGCCTACTACTAAAGATATTAAATCAGTTCAGAGCTTATTAGCATTTATAAACTCAGACTGAATTTTTTTGTAATAGGTCTCAGATGTGTGCGAATTCCTGTGGCAACTGCTAGGCAGAGGTGCATACTGGAAGCAAGTCCCTTCATATGACATACCGTACCCCACATGCTAATGGCTGGTGACCACATACACCAGAGTTTCAGGTTTATCTTTCAGTTGATTCTCTTTACAAATAGGAGGAAAACAGACATTTCTGACTTGGTGGTGCTTTGGTTTTTTTTTTAATTAAGCCCATGTTATTCAAGTCAGGTTATAAAAAATTTAATCAGCAATGGCAATGATTGTTCTGCAATCTGCCTGCCCTTTGCATTGTGCAGAGGAGCATTGCATTTGGTGTGGCAGTGGTATATTTCACCTGCTGAAATGCAGCAGCCCATGTAAGGAGCGCAGTAACCAGTGGGTAATCAGGGGTTCAGGATAAGTGCAGGGCATAGGAATGATACTTGTCCTAGTGTTTCTTTACTGGCTCCACTGTTCCCATTACAAGATTCCTGCTGCTAAACAGGGGACATGTGTGTTGTCAGAGTTATTGAAGTGAGGGTGAGGTGAAGAGAGGATGGCCCTTCTGACCAAAATAATTGTGCTTGTATTTTGAGCGAGGAAGAATGGCAATTTCTGCAGTTAATGGAAAAGTTTTCTATAATGTCATGTCAGATGTTGGATTATTTCCTGTCCTCATTCCCTCTTGCTGTTAGGGTAAGCAGAACAGGGTGATGAGGTGGAGTGAGAGTTAGAATTTTTCTGTGCTGGCATTGCAAGTGTACATGTTCCAGTGAGGTATCAGACCATTGGTAAGTTAGGCACAAGTAAAACTGCTCATAGGGATTACAACATGGCTGTTCCCTTTAGGGCTGCCTGGCTCTAGGGCAGGTCAGTGGCAGTGAAAAACCGAGGACATGGAACAAATGCTCAGAGCAGATTGAACCAGTTTCAAAAAAACCTCAAAAAATGCTGCAAGTGGTGGCCTGTGAGCTGGAGGATTACTTAAAACTGAGCCACTGTAGCTTCATGTATGGAACAGTTCTGACCTCCAAAGAATGAATTTTTAATTTTTTTCATATAGTTCTCTGGTGAGATACTGTAGCTTTAATAGGTTCTGAGTATTGAAGTAGTCTCCCTGCTTCCCTCTCTACTGCTATATAGGAAAGTTTGGCTGTTCAGGGAGAGCAAGGCCAAATCACTTAAGAGTGTCTTGATTTTTGTCAAGGACCAGCAGACGTTGTTCCCCCAGAGCAGGCTTATCCTGGTGGCTGCCCATGGAGGCAGTCATAGGCTGAATATGCACCTCGTTGGGGCTTGATGCCTGAAGCCAAATCGGTGGCAGCCCAGTCAGGCCACCAAGGCCTTCTTCTCTGGCAGCTCCTCTTTTCTACCACAGCCACAGTTGCCACAGATCTCCCAGCCACACTTCAAATAGGTGATGGGAAATTGCTTTCTTGGAAAATAGAAATGTCACTGTAGAGTGGCCCTCACGCAGAAGGCCTTGGGGAGCCAGCCACAGGAGTGACAGGGTTGAGCTTTTTTCCGAGACTAGCCCAATTTACCAGAAGTACTTGTATATTAGATTTTTTGAGGTCGTACTGAAAAGCTGGATTTTGGATGTTGTTTTTATGAAATGAAGGAAGGAGGCTTTCAGAGGACTTGCCAGCTCCTAAGTCTCCTGTTTCTCCTCGCTAGCAGCCCAGCCTTTTTCTCCTGCAAGTCACAGATCTGTTGTAACTGCTTCATTGAGCTGCTGTGCATCACAGTGGTGATTCCACAAATTTAAATTGGCTGGTTTTGTCCATAAGGGTGTGAAACAGGAAGACCAGGAGAACCAGCTCTGCAGCTGTATTTCCACGTGCTGAGTGGGGCCTGATATAGACAAAATGCTTTTCCTTCGGGGTTTTGGCAGCTCTCGCCCAATCTGTGGGAGAAATGGTTATGACTATTTCTCTGCTCTCAGATGAGGTTGTTGGAAACTGACAGCCTCTCTGGGAATTTCGGCTTCTTTCCACAGACTAGTAATAAAATCTTGTTTTATTTTATATTTAATTGCAGACAATTTCAAGTGTTAAGAAGTCTCTCTTGGCAGATGTAAAAAGATGGGGAAAAAACCCAAAACAAACCAAACACATTCCCCCCGCCTTTTTTTTTTTTTTTTTTGTCAAACCTAAATACTTGTTCTTTTTGACAATATCCACAGTTTTTACATTACTTGATTGGCTGGTCTAAGAAGCTGCTCACAGTAGATATTTGCTACAACTTACATTCAATTTTTTTTTTCTGTTGTTTTCTTTGCTTAGTTTCTAAAGAAATATTTTTCTTAAATTATATTAATTTAGCCTAAATTATTCATTTAAGTAGTTTTATTTCTTCTATTAACTTTTTTATTGGCTTATAACCTTTCTTTTTGTAATGCCTTTTAGTTAAATTGCAATCAACAAAAGTGACAGATACATGTTAGAAAAAGCCCTCAGGTGGGGAGCAATAAAATAAAAAGTCATATCAAGAGAAGAATTAATGTAGCATCAGCATCATATTAGAAATGGTTAAATGAACGAAAATTTAAAAAAAAAATACTATTTTCAATCCCCCTAACCTGTTTACTTCTTTAAAAACGTATACCACTTTAAACATGTTTCTGAATGAGATTTTGTTTAAGAAGGTATTTATAGAAAGCAAATATCATAAAAATCACAGATGATCAAAAGGGTATTCACGCACAATAACGGTTGTGGGTTTTTTGTGAAATGTTTACTTTTCCCATGAAGATTCTACCTCTGGATATTCATAGTTTTAAGGTTTTTTATGTCTAGAAGCAGCTTTCACAAGCACAGACTTGGTCAGCCAGATAGGAAGCAGAAATAGCAAGTAAACAGCAAATGTTTTTGAACAGGTGGCTAAAATGAAGTGAAAATGGAGACTAAATATGTGATAATTACAGCTGGTTACAGATAGTTTTTTATCTGGTATCACATTGAGGAAAATAATGTTGAAGTGACATTCTTTAATGAGTAAACTGCTCACTGGAATGTTTCTCCTGCCTGTTCAGTGAAACATAATTTAACAAGTGCTTTGGAAGGAAATTTGCTTTATGGTACTGTCAATATATTACATTCAATAACTTGATTAGAGTTTTGATGGCAAGGTGTCAGTGGAAGTGGTAGCTTGGCCTTTGAATAACAGAATTATCCAGGAAAGATGGGTCCATTCTGAAACTGATATAATTTGGCAACTGACTGAGTAATATGCCTTTGAGATTCATATCCTCATGACAGGTAATATTCATTATATTCTGGGTAAGACTAGAATGTCAGGATGTCTGTTCTGGGAAGTGATCAAGAAAAAAGAGGAGCTGGATAGTGTAATGGTAAATTTGAATAAGAAACTATGTTTTATTTTAGAATTTCCTGCTAGTGTTTACTCCTGGACATAACTCTCTGTCCTGGTTTTCATGTGGGTTTTGTTTTGACAAACAATTATATTGCAATTGTAAATCACAACCAATCTATCCATGAGGTACAAAAAAAAGGGCTTTCAAGTTTAAACAATTGCATTAGTGATTCATTTTTTTGGGAAGCCTTTCCAGCTAAGGAAGCAGGGGCATCAGACTATGATATGGTAGGAGTACCATCAATGCAGCTGTGGTCAGTGCTTATGCCTAGGAATCTCTTCTTCCTGCTGCAAAATTTGCAAATACGCTGTCCCACCTCCAGTGCAGCATTGCCCAGCTGATGACTGGGGATATGTGCATGACAAGGATGCAAGTTCTGGGTGCTTGTTATTGAAAGATGTGTCCTGTATTTTAATGTTAATGGACATAATTCCTTATTACTTTGTGAGTAGTTCTTATCCTGAACCCTCAAAGAGCCTTTGCATTTCTTTCACTTAAGAGAGAGGTTTGAACAAAAGCATAGAGGTTTGAAGCAAAACAACTTCAATTTCAAACTTCCCAATAAATATTTTAACAAAGTATGCCTGATATATGCAGATGACTTTGAACAAAATATTTTTTTACCTTTATGATTTTGTTGCTTTCATTTGAATTTAGAAAAAGAAATCCAGTGCCATCGTAATTGCTGTAGCTATCGCATTTCACTGTCAGTGCCTGTGATCATAGTGCTCACATGCTTTTCCTTAACTAGGCAATGTGATGTTCTTGCTAACGAAAAATATTTTAAGTAATGTTACTTCTTTTTTTTTCTTTTTAATGGGGATATTTAAATGGCTGTTTACACAGGTCATTGACCTAATTGGATATTTACTGGAATTTATTTGAATCCTGAATGAGTCTGCATTTTAAGATGGATTATAACCACTACCCTTAACACTACGATAGCATGTAAATTCTTAGCAGTTTCTTGAAGACTGTCTTCCTCATTCCCAGGAGCACAAGACATACTTGCTTGGAGTGTGCCTGATTTCCAGGAGCTTTCCATTTTTCCCAGAGATACTGCAGGTTCTCAGGTTATCACGTCTCCTGAGGGCAAGAAAAGGCTGTCAAGTTGGTTCCTATTCCATCCATTGCTGCCTGGCTTTCCCATTCTTTCCCTCCTCTCTAAGGGAGGGAGAGTGCTTGTTCTCTTTGTGCTGGCTATCACAATTTAGGCATTGACTTTGGAATTGTCTAATGTAAAGAAGGCTATCCATGAGCAGCCTAGTGTAAATCAGGTAATCTGTTTGGATAGAGGATGTAGAACAATGTCAGTTGCTCAGAGCTTGCAAAGACCTCAGCAGCTGCAGGTGGGTCTTGAGGTAAAGCACTGGAGTGTGCATCTCTTCCCTGCTCTAATCTGATCCAATACTTTTCTGAGTCAAGCAGTTTTGGTTGTATGTTTTATTGGTGCTCTGCAGATTTCAGGGGAGGTAGCATTGGGAAGAGGGATGGTCTTGGAAACCATGTTGCCACCTGTTGTGGATTTGCATGGCTTAGGGGACCTGGACTGTAGGACTGCAGGTGTTAGGTACAATACACCTGGGTAGGAGTTTTAAGGAGAGAAGCACTGTGGAATTGCTGTTGGGACTCCAGTGTCGAAAGTGCTTTTTAATAAGAACATCAGACTCTATTGTGACAAGTTCTGCCCCAAGAATCATTCAGGAGATGACATGACCCGAGTCCTGCAGGGCTGGGTGCTCTGCTCTCACTGGGCAAAAATGGATGGCAGAATGCACACAGTAAGCAATTCCCTTCTTCTTGCCAAAGTGCAGGTTTTCATCCCTTGTGCAGTTTAGAAAGCATAACATGGACTGATGTATCACCACAACTGTTCCTTAGGAGGTGTTTCTTTCTGTCATGTTTCTTTTATAACGTTTTTCAGTGTTTCATGAGAATAGTTAGAGTTCATCATTGATTAGTTGTGTTTAATTATCTTTGATTTATATTGATGGGAGAGGGAGACACTCAATAACTTTCATAAATGGGTTTGCTATAATTTAGTCCTGTTTGCCCTTGTGCAGCATAAACAAGTACACTAGCAATAATAACTCTTGTTATTATTGAATATACTTGTAAAGATAAATGAAAATCCAGTGGTTTCCATGGAAAAATTCTGGAATAATTTCTTTGACATCTTTTAGTAAAAAAGTATTAATTAGTTTTGGATCTAATTATGCTTGCCTCTAAAGAAGATCTCTCTGCTTCAATCTCAGAAACTCTCAGGTGGAACTGACACATTCGGGAAGACGGTAATTAATTTACATCCTACTTATATGACGGGAAAACAGATGTAGAAGTCTGTTTTTTCTCCCATTTTTAATAAAAGAGGTAATTATTACAAGGAAAAACCTACTCATTTCATTAATGTAAATGTATGCAAGCTTTTTATTTGTTTAGTCGTGTGGACTCTGGGAAATTTAATAGTGATATTTTGGAAAGATTTTTAAACTCTATCTTTTTTTCCCTGAGCTGTAGCAATTGACTAGTACTGAAGACAGCATGAGCAGGGACTTTATCATGGTAATGAGCTAAAAAGTCACGACTCTCATGTAACAGAATATCTTCCGACAGAGGGCTCAATTCAGAGAAGCATCCAGCCTTAGGGTATGGTCGCTCAGTAGCGACGGTGATCCGTGGCACTGGAGATAGCTCAAAGGAGGCAATATGATCTCCTGGGATGCTTTAGTCCCTTCTTTGTTCTCCTGAGGGCATCTGCATGTTCCTGGGAGCATGGGTACTTGAGCTGGCACTTTGTATCTCCTTTCTCCTGCAGTCTTTACGTCCTCCAGCAGTCGCATAATTCAGGTTGCCAAAACAGATGTAGGGGTGTCTCTGCCCACTTGTTTGATTGGTGATGGTCTTGCCAGCCTCCAGGGTGTTGAGAACCACTGTGGGAAAGACTTCACATTTGGACACTGTTGAAGAGGCACCTCTATTGTTCCAAACCTTGTAAATATCACAAATGGTGTTTGACCTCATTCTTCAGCACAAGTAAGCATAGAAATTTTGGGAGATGTTTGGCATCTAGAACCTCCAGTCATGGCCTGCTGTGACTTCTCTTTCCTATGTACCTTCTTTTGTCTGGGTATTAGGCAGCCCAAGACTCAGATCTCAGATTCGTATGACATGGTGATTGTATTGAAGTACTGGTTTGCTTTTGAAAGTCCTGGTTCCTTGTCTGTTTCTTCCTGTCTCTGCCTGTTGTCACACACTCTTGGGGATTTTTTTT
>WEKY01042317.1:48324-72300 GCA_013390045.1 Picathartes gymnocephalus
TTTTTTCCCCCTGCTTCAAATTTGATACTCATTCAAGCCACTTGAAATCATCAACCTGGTAAAAAAAATAATCTGACAAAATCAATATTAATTTTGGCAATTGAGCTGAATTGATTCCTAGAGTCAGTGCCACATTCATTGCAAAAGGGTGAAATGAGAGGGTTGGAAGCGAAGACAGAAAGACAGGGAAATCAAGGGACACCAATCCTTTCTGTGAACTCAGCTGTTTGCAAAGCTGCCTCACTGCACTCCTTTCCCACTCCTTCCATTACGTCCTCCTACCTGGTTCAGCTAGCCATATATGCCTGTATGTGTGCATATTTCAGTCTCCGTCTAAAGGTGAAAGCTGGAAGTTAGATAATCTCTTACTTGAAGGCTGTTATTTCTCTGTATTGTGATAATAATTTTTCAACACCTTTGGACATTCCCTCATGGTAAACAGATGTGCCACTGGATTTCATGGAGAAGTAAAATAGGTTTGAGTTAAATTAGGGAATTGTTAGCATGAAATTTCACAGACTGCTTTGGACCGTCATTTGTACAAAAAGAAATGGAGTTTACATAGGTAAACAATAATTGAAATAATATCTTCTATAATTTATTAGAATTATTATGTTAAAAATTATAACTTATAAAAAGTGTCTTTATCCAGGGCACAAATTGTTAGGTGCCTTGTTAAAAAGGAAAAGAAAGGGAAAAAAAAAAAAAAAAAGAAACCTGCTACTTCTAATCTCCAAATAGTGACTTCTGTCTTTAACTCTGCTGTGACTTAACAAAAATGTTAAAAATGACAAATCCTATATCATATCATGCAGAGCCATGTGCTGGAGCTGGGGTGTGAAGTCTCTGAAAAGCTGACCACCCAGTGTTTTGAGTCTGTTCAGTGGGAACATTTGCAGCTCTAGATTTAATGATTTTGCTCGTAAATGTGAGTATATATGACTTTATAGCCCATGAGTGTAATTGGTTGAGGTTGGTGGCACCTTTCGAATATTACAGTTTGAAATAGTTTGTGTATGTTGGAATATAGCAGCACGCAGATAACTTTGCTCTACATTGTTTCACTGTTGTTCCAGTATAGATCCAAAAGGAATTCAAATTGCTTATGTACTGTAATGTGCGTGGGCTTCTTATTATACCACTGTGCCATGACTCAGTAGCATATTTCCTGTATATAACAAACAAAGCAAGAAAAACTAACACTTTGGGAATTCTGTCAAACTCAATGCAAAATACTCCTTGAAATGAGTGCCTATTTTAACTGGATACTTCAAAGTTATGATGGAGGATTTTTGACCTGATGTGAATGATGCCAAGTCTTTGTGTATCCTGTTCTTAAAGTCAGAAGTGCAGCTCACAAGTTGATCAGACAAAACAGCAAAGTAAATGAGAAAATTTTTCTGAAAATCAAAATGTGTCCAAAGATGTCCAAATGTTTGGGATGGAGTGGAATAAAATGGGGTGTGTTGGTTGGTTTGTTTGATTAGGTGTTTTTTTGGTTTATTGGTTTTTGGGGTTTGGTTGGTTGGGTTTTTTTGGGTTGTTTTTTTTTCATTTTCGTGCGTTCCCCTAATCTCAAAGGAGTTATACCAAGATCATGTCTCTGGCAGACCAGATATATAAGCTTTCCCCAGAATAACATACCTTGTGGAATATTGCCTGCTCCATTGATACGTAGGAAGAAACATTTTGGGGTACCACGTACAGGTAGGTCAAGTACATAGAAGAGGGTATAATTTTGCAGGCCCAGAATATGAATAGAAAACAATAAGGAAGAAGCTTAGCAGGTGAGGAATAACATAAAATATTGATGGCGGTCAAGGAGAGGAAGAAGACAAAAAACTGGTGAAGTTAAGAGAGTGGCAAGATTTGTAGTCAGATTTTCAGAATCTGACTCTATTACATATAACTTCAGAGGTATGAAGGCCATTGAGGTCCAGCAATGGAAGTTTATTTTTATTTCCTGTTCACTTTTGATGATATTTGCATTAAATAAAGCAAATAAAATAGAACCTTTCAAAATCCTCAGAAAGAATTTTAAATAGAAATTTGAAGCACTTCCAAAACGTTTATTCCAAAGAAATGAAATGCTGAAAAATATTTTGGAGACCTACACTAGCTGTGAAAAATGTACACTTGATTTACAGTCCTAATTTTTTATAAAATGTTTGTAAATTTTTTTTTTGTTTGCTTTGCAGCATAAAATGTAGTCATTTAGTAGTTAAAATATTGTATATATTTGGGGTTTCAGTAGTGAAAACAGTGATAAAGCTTCTAAGGCACTAGCTGTAAAGAATATGAAATATTGGAAATCTAGTGAATTTAAAGGAAGAAATGCAACAGCACAAAACCAGCGAGCTTATTAACATAGGGTTCTTTTAATAGACTGTTCAACTATAATTACATACAAAACTATATGGTTTTGAGTTTCAAAAAACCAAATTTGTTTTGAAAGCTAGTTCCAATATATGCTTTCACATTGTGCAGAATAAGGTAATTCATATAAATAAAATTCTTCTGTTCTCAAAGTCAACAGTTAATTTTAATGTACTGATGCAGAGCTATAGAGAGAGTATACATCAAAGTTTATATGTAAACACTCTTTCTAAGCACATAATAAATGTTTATTAAAGATATGCTTTGAGATATGTTTCTTATTTATATCACATGGTATTTACTTTGTTCAGTTCTTAAGACATTTTCTTGTCTATCTCCAAGAAATTCTTACTAAGAAACTTAGTGAGTTTGATTGTGAATGCAAGCTGTTGTCTTCTGTCATTGGTTCTCCAGGATTTTATTTTGACTTTGAAAGTAGCCTTCACAATGTCTGAAACAACTAGTTGCTTGGCACCGCTATGGAACTTTTTAATATAGTTTAGCTTATTTTAAAATTAGAAGTGATGCTTTCTTCCTGTGTTTTATTTGTTGGACAATTTCTTTTCCTGCTGGTACTTCTTGGGTGTTTAACGTAAATAGGTAAGTGAGACTGATTTTGATGATAGAGGAAGTTACAATTAACATGTTTACTCTTTGTTGATTTATAAATGCTATGTACTTGTACATATCCTCCGTTCTGAGATTCTTTGAGGATGTGACTTTGAAAGTGCTATTACTAAAGGCATTTGTTATGGCCTTTTTTATGTGTGGGATGTGAGTTCACCAATTTATGCCAGAAAAAAAGAATCTTCACAAATTAACTCTCTGTATGTGTGCAGGATTATACACAACTTGGTCGAAATTTTTTCTTCTTATCCAGACAAAAATTGTTTGAGCTATTAATAAAAAAGAAGCAGTTTTAATTCTTTATTTAAACTCAAATTCACTTTTGCATATTGTGTAAATGGGAGATTCTACTAAGAAAAATATGACAAATATGGAAGGGTTTTTATTAAGGTCAGACATTTGTGAAACGAGCTGCTTTAACAGTGCATATGTTGGGAAGGAGGGGGGAAGAAGAGAACAAAGGCATAAAAAGCTGCACTTTTAGCACTTTTTTTTTTGGTCTCTTGTTTCAGAACCTGAGAGCTAATTCTGTCAATGAAGACAACTTTCTAATTTTCCTTAGAAGCTTAGAAGTATTTTTTCATATATTCACTTAGGAAAGGATGAGTTCATAAAAAATTTTGTAAGTTAAGTAGTACGTACATGATATGTAATGGCAGTGCTGAGAATATTTGACTAAAGACAGCCTTTTTCTGGACTTTGGAAGCGTGAATATGAGGAAGACAGAGAACAAAGGAAAAATGAGACGTGGGAGAAGAGATTAAGGGAAAAAACCCAACGTATTTTATCAGTTTTCTTTTCATGAGGAATAACTTGAAAATGAAAATATTATAGCTCAAAAAATAAATATTTTAACATCACTGCCTCAGAGAAGAATACCCAACATTATTAGAAATTAATTCTGGTGCTATCTTTTGAAGGTCTAGTGAAATTGTTCTCTTGGATATAGACTACAAGCCAAGCATGTTATCTATGCAATTAGAAACAACATGCTCCACTAAAGAGAGTGAAAACTATTCAAATTTACTCGGAGGGAAGAATACACGTCTTCATTTTATTACAACAGTATTTCCAAGTGTAACAACATTAATCTCTAGTTCTATACCTCACTTAGTTCTGCAAAGACACATTATAAGGCTTAAGAAAACAAAGATTAGAAAATGGGAACATGATTTTCAGGTTTTTATTGTAAGTAGAGTCAGCAGTTCATACTTTTTCTTTTCACATATTTATAAAATGCAATGTAATAACCTCAAATGAACATTCGGTACAGAAACAGCAAATTGGTAAATGAAATCATTTATCTCTAACAAAAAGATAGATTCCAAATAGTGTGTTGTAATATATAATGCATTTAATTTCTCTAAATCATTCAACTGGGACTTGGGGTGATTTTTTCCTTTACTTTGTCATCCTTTCTGTGCCACTCCTTCCCATCTCCCCCTCCCACATTTCTATGTGTATTGTATGGAAATTACGTTTTCATAATTTTAAATCTTAGGGTTTTAAATTCACCTCTCAGACCTAATTAAGTTCATCCTGTTTCTTTCAGAGGTGCTGAACTGTATCTGTCAGAGAAGGGGCTCAGTAGTGTTCAGCCCTTCTGCAAATAACGTACTGGAAATGTCGGCGCTTTTATTTTAGATTGTTAAATATTGATTCAGAAGGCTCATCTCAAGCCTTTTCATTTGGAAATATACCTTTTGATGGTTTTTTTAATTTCTAAATTCTGCAGTTTTATAGCTTGAGTGAGCTACTGGTGAGACTAAACTGGTGGGACAATTGGTCAAGTGGATGTGATTAAGGAACTGCCGGCTGATATGCTTAAGATGCTGATTCTTTTAGTATTTGAGTAGCAAAAATCTAAGTTGTGCTCCCACAATATCAGCCTTTCCTTTGGTATATGACAACATTGTAGCATTTAAATTACTTTAATTTCAACATATTAATGTAAGACCATTTGATATTACTCAGAAAAAAATGCTTGAATTATTGCACCAAATATAAAGAAAGTGTTTCAGTTTGTGGAAAGGATATTTAAAAAAATTAAAGATACAATCTATTTTTATTGGGGGTTTCTCAGTTAAAAATAACTTTGGATCAGAATCTGTGTGAATAAAGGACACTCAAACTAGCTAGGTTCTTGATGATGTAACTTGGCTTTATATAGTGCCGTTGTATTAAATGATTTCGAGTGTACAAGGATATAGAATAATACAACTGGTGGATGCTTTTCCTGCTTTGCTCAGCAGCGATGCTGCACCCAGACCCCAGCCTGTGCTCGTGGTGAGCTGCCCTACATGGCAGCTTTGCCCGTGGCCTTCAGCTCCAGCTGCCATCGTGCAGGGTTTAGATGACAGGCACAATCGTGTGCCAACCCAGCAGATCTGCAGGATGTTTGTGTGACTCACAAAGGTCTAGAAAAGGGGCTGTACATCTTGTACATCTTTGTGATTTACATTGGTTCGTAAACTTCGAGCAGCAGCTTATTTTTAATGTTAGTGCAAGAAATCAGGCTCTGTCATATGGAGACAAATGTTTTTGTACACTTGGCTCTTCCCTAGCTCAGTCTGAGTCTTCTGAAATGAGAATTTCAAAACTAATGTTACTGTAATATTTGATATATGATAGTCTGTAGTTGAGAATAATTTCCTTTTCTCATTCATTCATTATTTGAAAAAACCAAAACAAAGAAAAACCCCAAACAAAACAAAACCCTATCAAAATTAAGCTGAAGTTTATAATAAATGAAATGGATAAATGGAACAGTAAAACCAGGACATACGAATATATTTAATAATATTCTAAAACTCTGTTATTAAAATTGCACCAGAAGAAATTGTTACATTAGTTGGCCATATCCTAAGTATTTTTGTTTTCATTGATATATTTAATATAAATTAAGCCATAATTTCTATTAATTTACATTGCAATTCAGTTGCCCTTTACAATAGACAGCAAATTATATTACAATTTTTCTGATTGCTGATGTATTGAATTGATTTGTATTTCTTGTTTCCCTGAAAAAAGACCAAAAATCCTATGCAACAAAATAAGAATAAGAAGGTGTTGGTTTTTAACTCTGTTGTTTGGGTGTTTTTTCATTTATCTGAAATGATGTACCCATGCATTTTATGTTACTGCAGGTTAGCATTTTTATTTTCTCTGATTCTTGAAGGGCCTTGTAAATCCTTCTGTGACTTAACTGTCAATTTTGATTTCAAAGACCCACTTTAGATTAAAGCCAGAACTTAGCATTTGAAAATTATTTTGGAAACTTTGTGGCAAATTGAGTAAAAATGATTTTTAAAATTCCTCTTTACAAAGGAGAGGATTAGTGGTTGTGTTTGCCCTAACTGTGGCAATAAATGACCCTTTCTGCTACCCAAGATGTAGTATAATCTAGTCGTCTTTAAAAAAAAGCAAACAAAAACCAGTTAAAAATGCACACAAAAGCTCCCCTAACAAACACAAAAAAACCTCCCCAAATACACCCCCAAGAAAACTGATAAGCAATATAAGGCCTCACTGGAAGTTATTTTGGGACTGGCCAAGATTGTGCCACAGATTTCAAGCATTCAGATATGTGTATCTCTTTAGGTTTTTGGTTGTTTATTTGTTTTTTCTTTTTCTTTTTTTTTTCTTCGTGCTTTATGTGAAATATTCAATCCTTTATTTGAAAGGTGAATTAATTTCTGGTATGGTATGAAAATCACATGGGAAGACTTAAACAGAAAGGTTTAGTCTGTGCTATGAAGATTCTCATGGTCTTGTGTTATCTCTTGTTTAAAATAGCTTCATTTATAATTGAAGCAGCACATCCCATTTCTAATTTCGTTCTGGGCTTAGTGCTAACAAAGGGTTAAGAGTTTAGAAACAGACCTAAAATGTTGAGGGGGGGATGCTGATCTGAGAAGAGGGAAATTTGTTCTGGCATGAAAAGTATCTTCAAGATTCATTTTATCTAGCAGAAATTGTTCCCTATGTCATTCCTAATAGTTGGGAGGTTTAGGAGAGTGTGTGCTAAGAGGGAAGTGGGAACATACATGAGAAAGGGCCCTCTCTCCAAACTCCTGAGCAGCAGATGGGATTTTCTGGAAATACTTAGATCATACCAATAAATAAAGACTAGCACATGGTCCTAAGAAACAATGTTTTTACATATACAGTAAAAAAATAATAATCTAGTCTCAAAGTCACAGCTGCAATGGCACAATGACTCATAGTCTCTGAAGTGTGGGATACTCCCTTTATAAAATGGAGTGGAATGAACTGCTGTTCAGATGCAAAATCTTCTCTAAGACCCACAACTGAGGTTTGAACAGAAATGTTTTGACTTGTCAGCAAAAAGTGGCTTACTTCAGAAGTAGAAAGAAGCAGGGAGCAGGATGAAAAGGCATACGAGTACGATATGAATGTAAAGTGAGTTCTCCCACTCCCACCAAATCTTTAAGTAAGAAATTGAGATTCCTGCTTTTGTGGTTTGATCCTCTTCTTATTCACCCCTCTGGATCTAAAAAATAATAATATTTAAAAAGTTGCTATTTGATGTTTCTTAATGAAGTTCTTCCTTGGGGCATTGTTCATGTTCAGTCTCTTCAAGTGCACACGCTATAGAAAAAAAAGCTATTTTCAGTTCTCAATAAAGATTTTTTAAGCAGACATTAAAATTACTACAATTTAACCTGGGTCTTATACATGGATATATTGCTGTAGGACCACAGCACTTGAGAAAAAAAAAAAAGTAGTTTTAATTAGAATCGCTACTGTTTACCAGTAGTCACATTGTTACTTTGATGGTCCTGGGCTATAAACAAGGTTTATAGAGAAGGAACATGCAGTTTTTGGATGTAATTGTAAGAAGGGGTCTGCTGCTGGAAGTGCAAATCCTTCTTTAAGTCACTTTTTACTAGTGCTCTAAATCCTTGTTACTTTATGCCTGCTTATTCTTTAAACTATAACAGTTAGTTAATAATATCAATACACCACACTTGGCTGCTCACCAGGCTGCTATGAGTGAATCCAAGAAGCTTCACAGGACATCTCTTCCAGGGGTGCAGGTGTGGCAGCCAAGGGGAACCCACACACAACCCAATCTGCTGTAGCAGTGGTCCCTGGGGTGTTGCACAGAACCAAGTGTTTTTTCCCACAGTTTAGACTGGATGGAAGTAAACGGAGTTGTGCATCTCTCTATTTTTCTCTTGGTTTGGGAAGAAAAAAGAAAAAAGGACAGCTAATTTTCTTTACAACAGTGCAAATAGTATGACACAATTTGTGTTATGAAACTCTAAGTAAGGGAGAGATTTAAAAGTCCGAAGGGGATCCCTGTATGGCTCCAGATTTCCCTGGTGGGAGAAAACAGAAGGAAAGGCTTCCTGGCAGAGACTGTGGAAGGGACTCTCTGTACCTGAAACGCTTTTGCAGTGTCAGTCAGTGGGAGGGCCTGTGAAAGCCAGAGCCATGGAACTTGCTGAGATGGACCCTTTGGTGGCTGTACATTGTGATGTGGCCTGTGCTATGCCAAAAGTTATCCTTAAACATTGCTGTATTAATGTAATAATGTGCCTCTAGTACACCAGACTGCAAATCTGTGTTAGTCTGGGCACCCTCTCACTTGTGCTTCCTGATCACCTCTGTGGAGTGGAACAGCCAGTATTTCCAATGTTCTCTTTGTTGTAGGCCCATGCACTTGGAAATGAAAACTGAGAGAAACCTTACATTATCTGGTACCACTTGCATTCATATGGAAATATAAAGCTCAGTTCTCAACCTTTTTCCATTTCATTTAAGTGCTGAACAAAGCGAATCAAAGTAAAACCAGCCCTTACCCCTATCTATAAAAGGAACTATGTTCACGTACTATGTGATCAAATGCCTTCCTCAATAGTGATACCTGTAGGCTTCCATTGCCACAGCCCTGTACTTGGGTTTTGTAGAAAGCTTCAGAACTCCCATGCTGAAGTTATCATTGCTATGCTCTGATAAAATAGTGTAATAACTTTCAGAGGAAAATGAATTGTGGTTCTTGGGACTTCGAAATACAAATCCTGGTACTAAAGTCATCTGTGCCTGTGTATTAGGAAGCCCAAGTGGATAGAAAAATTGTTTGTTAAATGTGTGAGACTATAACAAGGGCATGTTTTGAAATTTTACCTTTTAAGAAATAATAGACCATATTAATTAAACCCGTTAATTTTAGCTGAAAAATGCCAGGGACACTCTTTTAATATTTGGTGCCATCTTCTATCCATTTGGAAAACCACGATTTTTTAAGAATTCATTCTTCAAAAATATCCCACAGTTGTGAACATATTTCTGTTTGACTCTGTGCCAAATAATGGAAAGAAAAAGTTTTGACAAAGTACAAATTAACACCCCAAGGTACAGAGAACCAATACAGCTAAAGATAGGTTTAATGGGAAAAATATCTCCATGTGCAAATAAATTATAGCCAATAATGGCACAGTCATGAAATTGCATATGTATACAGAGCCTTCCTTTTATAGTGCATGTTTCTGTGCCTTTACTGAAAATTCAAAGCTTTTTGTAGGTACTGCTTTAGTAGCATAATTTTCATGCATATACTAGCAAAATTTAAAGGCTCTCAAAACTACTTTAAAATGAGAACCAATGCTGTGTTGTTTAGCAATCCAAAGGACAGGCATAAAAAATCCCCCAAACAACTCTATGGAGAGTGTGAAATAAATCTATATGAGTCACAAAGATGTTGTAAGGATTCAGATTTACACTTTTGGTGAACTTGAGACTCTGCTGCTTCTTATAAAGAAAAATCTTCCTAGACGTGAAGCAGTGTTAATTTTCTTACTAATGATACGTAAAGAACTTTATTACCATCTCTTTCTTACAAGACAGTATACTCCTTTCTCAATTCCAAAATATTCAGAATGTGTTAGAAATGTGTGTATATATATATGTGTTTGTGTGTATAAAAACATATTTTAAAAATCTACAGATCTCATTTTTTAAAAAAAAATTCTGTTTTCAAAACAGAAAGACAGTGTAATTCTGAGTTTAAGTACTTTGACCAAGTAGTAATGTTGATTCTACACAGAATTTCTCTCTTGTATTGTGGGTAAAAATGCAATGTCTCTCTGTCTGGTCCTGAGCAGCATGAAACCTGCTACTGGCCAGCACATAATTTTAGAATTTTAGTATTGCTGTAGCCCTGGTGCAGCTGCTATGGACATGTTTAAGGTTTTTATAAGCTCATACACATAATAAAACAAGAAGTCACAAAACTGGATGCTATAAAACAACACAGAATGAAGCACTCATGTCTTCAGTTTCTTAATGCAGATCTTGATAAAATATTTAGTAAGGTGAACTGTGTCACGGGCAAATGCTGTGCAGGCATCTTGTTTTAATTCTGGTCTGCACTCACTAGCTCTGCAGGCTTGCATTTGATCTCTGAGCCAAGATAAAGCTCACAATGAGAACCAAACAGGGCAAATAAACAGAAATGTGCTTTGGTAAAGGGTGTAAAACAGAAGTATTCCACTAGGTCCAACAGTATTCGCCACCAGGCACTGTTACTCTCACAGCCATGGTTCTTGGACAGCATCCTCGGACAGGGATGACAAGTTGTGGTAGCGGAGGAGACGTGGCTGCTGAACTCCAGGGATAGTTGAGAGAGGCGGCTGCGGGTGCTTAGGCGAGGCACGGCTGCCCAGGGCACTGCAGTCACTACTGTGCTGCCGGCATAGCTTCGCTTGTAGTCTGGTTTAGGTTACCGTGGCAGGCAAGGAAGAACATAAAACTAATGGATTTTCATTACCCTTTCCCAAGTGCAATTTTTATGTGCCTTACCCATTTGAGTCTTGGGGTTTTATGTGACAATTCTGTAAAAATGCTTTTCTTAATTAATAATCCCTAAGAAACTGGTCATTATCAGCAGTTTATGAGTAGTTTAAAACTTAGGTCTGCCGGAGGATTATTTCCAAAAAGTTGAGGGTTTGGGAGATGTTGCTTTTTTACAGTTTCCAACTCTCTCTTTGTTAGAGCTAGATTTGGACACTGCTAGAGCATTTGTTCAGAATAATCTTTGGCTTCAGACTGTTTTCCATCATCTGAGGAAACATGAGAGACTAAGTTCTTCGAACTCTAACCTTCTCCTTGTCTCCCTGTCTGAAAGGATGAGGGAACACATTTCAGAGTACAGTCGTTTAAATATTTGGTAGTGACTTTACTGCTTACTGCTCTTCATTTCAAAGGGGTTAGCCCCAGAAATAAGCACAGCTGCTGCATACTCAGCAGTAAGTGTTTTCAGGATGGCGCCTTAACACAGCATTTGTATAGGACTTGTATGGTATTAACAATTTTAGGTCCTGAACCTGCAAACAGTTACGCGTTTCAGTAACTTTACTCTTGAGAACAGTCTAGCAGTACTCACATGTGTGATTGCGGACACCAGTAAGTGCTCACAAGATCCTGGCATTAGTTTTCAAAGGGACTGTAAACTCTATGGACCATTGCAGAAATACATATACTGCAATGACCTGTGAAATTGCCACATATATATTTAGCTATATGAAGTAAACTGCATTCCATGTACTCAGTTCTGTGAAAGTTTAAATGAATGAGTAGATTTACTCTTGCAAGTAAACTGAAGCAAATATAAGAAATGATATGGGATTGCTTACAAGGGTGTAAAGCTGGACATACATTTACGTGTTTGCAGGTCTGTCCTGCACATATCACTGTTAAAAGATGTGGTTTTATTCCATGTGTGTAATCACAAATGCAGTGTTCTGGATTCAAATACCATAAGAAAAATGAACTGGTGAGTTAGCAGGGTGAAACAGAATCAACCAAAAATCTCTGCTGAAAAGGTATCTGGTAACTGCAGTGAAGGTGAATCAAAAAATTACTAAAAAAATTAGTAATTTTAGTTTTGGTTTTAGATTTTTAAAAAATGAATGTATATAAAATCTGTAAACCTTAAATTGTCACTGGACCAAAAATGGCACAATGACATTATTAGTTCCTGCTTCATTTTGTTCCCTGTCTTCTGCGGCATTTGAGTGAAATCCCTCAAAATATTACTTATAAATGGTAATATGTCGTGTAGTTACCTTCTCATTAGGAAATAATCAGTATTTTATGTTTCTGAGCTCTTGAAGATAAGAAAAATCAAAAGGCAGTATCTCTGCGTTCTTTAGTATATAGGGAAGATAACAGAGAAGGCAATAAAACAAAGAGGTCTTTTTAGGAATGGAAAACCAAACAATTTCTTAAAACAGAACAGTGAGGTAGTGCTTGGTCATAGACAGCCCAAAGTAATAGAAAGCCATGTTTATAACTGTGCCAAGATAACGACCACGGTTTTTCTCTAATAGAAGTAACAGAGACAATTCCATAGAAGCAGCTTAAATATTTTCATCATGTTTTAAAGAGCATTCTTGTGAGTTTGTCCCATCTGTTAAAGGACACAGAATGGACATACTGTGTCTGTGTTCAGATGCAAACTAGGCTCTTGCTTCATCGAGCCACCTGAACTTAAAACGTCAATGTCTGAGAATTGACTAATTCATTCTACTGTTTAAGAAAGTTGTGCTAATATATTAAGCATTTAAATATCAGGGATGCTTTTTTGAGCTATTATTGGAGAGTTACTTGGGGACTGCTATTATGCTTTGTAGTTGCCATGGAAACTTTTTAATACCAGCATTTTGGGAACAAGAAATTGGAAGTAATTTTTGCATTCCTAAATCCAGTTTCCTAGTAATGAAAGGGACAATTGTGGATTATCAGATTGTTACCAAAGCTTTCCACAAGATCTTAAGGTTATTAATCTACAGAAATATGAGAGAAAAAATTATACTAATAAACTTCTACAAAGAAATAGGAAGAAATGATGATTGATAACTATTTTTTCATCTCATGGAAACTAATCAATTCAAACCTGAGGATTTTAATATATTCTCACAAAAACGAATAGCTGATCAGAAAGTGGGTTTTGTAGAAACCCAAAACAACTTCTAAACTATATGATAAAAATGTGAGATAATTATGACTAAAAGCCACTAATTATTACATGACAAATATATGATTTTAAAGTATTTAATTCATCTTCTTTCTTCACTTCATGTAATCTTGTTACAATAGAAAACATTTGTTAATATGGTGAAGATTTTATACTCGTTTGGGAGCCTGGTGACAGAGGTCTTTTATTTGTGGATTTCAATGCAGTAATGTACCTAGAAATACTGAAAAATGCTAAAACAGTTTTGAGAACAAAAAGACTTGAGCTGGCTATTTTTTTTTTTAAGTATTAAAAGGTAAACAAAACCCAATAAAGAGCAATAATATTTTTAATTTGTTTGCAAAATTATTTTAAAAGTGTATTTTCTTGTATTTTCTGGCAATTATTTTTTCTTTTTTTTGGTATTTAATTGATTCCCATGCACTAATATGTTTATTGTTAATTTCTAGTGATAAAATATTCATAAACAAGATTTGAAAGAAAGTATTATTTTTATTTTAATTTGAAAAATTGTCCCCCAATGTAATCATTTTATTACTAAAATTGTTATCAGTTTGGTAAAAGTTTGATTTATTCCTGGTAATTTAATTTTTGCACAAAAAGCCTAACTAATCTAAAAAATTTTACAGCATTGCTACTCCCCTCTTTGAAAAGAATGGCTTTCTTAAGAATCATAATTAGAATTTTTAAAAAGTGACATCAGAAAGAAAACATTGACAAATGTAACCTGCATAGGTACTGTAAATTTTCTTAGATTTTCATTTTTATAATATATTTTTGTTTCAAACTAGTTTAATTTTACCAGGAGGCTTTGTGTTTGAGGAGGCATCAAATATTTTTTAAAAGTAATGTTCAAAGATATCATATCATAAAAGTTTGAATTTAAATATTGATTAGATCTCTTCATTTTGCTTTCCTGCTTGTGAACTTGTCAATTGATTTCCACAGGGATATGAAAAATAGGTTTTAGACAGAGATAATCCACTATAATCCCAAAACAGAAATCAGAGGACAAAATGGTCACAGCAATAAATTATTCTTTTAAACATTCTTGTTACCTTGATTCCTCCAAAATTTTCCAAATCCCCTGCTTAAGGTCACAGGAAATATGAACCTCAGCAAAAACTTAAAATAAGGAGGTTGATAATACATTAAAAAAAAAAGAAAATACATTATTTTTAAAAACATTATTCAATTATATTAATTACCATTTATTCTTTTAATTTGCTAGTCATATTTATAGTAGTGTCATTTTTGACTGTATCCTCATTGCCTGGAAATTCTGTTTTCTCTGATTAGATAAAGCTTTAAAATATTCCAGAAAATTCGAAGTTGTCTCCAGTCATTTCACATCAATCTATGCAAAAACATGTGTTCTCATGGACAGATGGGCGCAGACCAAATTCTGTGCATGGAGTCCTGTACTTGGAATTTTAAGGTGGGGGAGACTGAACTTCATGAATGTGTTTTTTTGATTTTCCCCTCCCTCCTTACTTCTGTTAGCCTAGGGTTAGAAAAATTAATCTCTTTATGCAACATGCATATTCTGCCTTCCCTAGATATATGATGACTGAAATTTGTTTGTAAAATAAACTGTTTTGCACCAATTAGCATCTGTTGAAGGAAGTCAATGTTGTATGCACATCATGCTGTAATATGACCACAGAGATGCAAATGAGATTTTAGGAAAGAAGAGTAAAGATTTAGGAAAGGAAAGTTGGTATAGTAAATACAGGTATTTTTGCAGTTGCCTTAAATATGCAAATTAGCACAGAGTGATGATGGTAGTGACTCGTGTTTAAAAGCTTTGCAATACTGTTTGTGCTAGTAATCAATATATTTGGTAGAGGGAATGTGTAATTTTTTATATTGTATAGATGCTTTATGGAATAATAACTTGATTTGCAGTGCATATAAACTATCATCCAGAAAAATTCCCATTTAATTAGAGCCATAAATTACAAGTAGAAATTTCTGTTCAGTAGTATTACTTCAAGAAACAAAGACATAGCGCAGTTAGGACATTTCACTGTGCACTAATTTAAGACACATAGTGAATCATGCAGCACACAAAATTTGGAATTTGTACTCTGCAAGTATTTTAACTTCAGTTTTATTTCAGTGTAATTGTTCAAAAACTGTTAAAGCATGCACCAAACTGGCAGAGAATATTGTATTAGAGGGTGTGTGATTTGCAAAGATTGTGGCTGAAAGGAGCATTCAAAATCAATACGTTCTCGGCAGGGAGGTAAATTCGAGCCAAGCTGACCTCTCTTTGCAGCTAATGTACAAGCTAGGAATTATTAGTGTTCTCTCAGAGAAAAGTTTTAATGCAAACTGAAAATACTTATTTTAGAGCAAACATGGAAAATTGAAGGACTTGCTTACCTATTTGATTAAATGCAAAAACCAGACTGCACATAGGATTTTGTTGTGCTGTGATAGAACTTATTTTACCAGTCACTTTCATAACCTTTAAACAGCCTTAAATAGTACATATGAAAAACACATTCATAACAGATTCCCCACAGGGAATTTTCTTTGGTTTAAGAAAATTTTATTAAAGACTGGCATTGCAAATAACATTTTTCATAACTATATGTAGACCTGTTAAAATTTTTATTAAAACTGGAGTTTGGCCTGTTCTTTTTCATCATTCTATCAGATATTAAACTCCAGCAGCAGCTGTAGGAAATGGAGAAAGGGATTTTCAAAGGGATTTGAGTCTCCCTGTCTCTGTGCCTTTAGTGATCATATTATCATAACTATCACACATAACAAAGCTCTAAATCTGTAATTCAGATAAAGTAGTCAGGACTTTGAAATACAAAAATCCAAACATATGCTGTAACATTTTTTTTGCAATGCTGGTTCCTTTAACATGGATTTTGTAAACTTGGGGAGCTATCCAACAGATTTTGTATACTAACACACGCTAAACGACATTATTACTTAAATGTTTGATGGAGATTTAATTAAAGGTATGTTCTATTATACCTACAGTAGTTCCACTAAGAGTGTATCAGATACTGTTCTACCAGATGTTGTGTAAACCACTAAAGGTTAATAAGAAATGATGTTAGAAGCTCTTTTTTGTACTGAATTATGTAAGCTAAACTGCTGAGGAGGCAATGCCCATCTTTTCAACAGTGTGAGTCCTGTTTCATGAGGGGACAGCTCAGCATAATTCTGTGTTGAAATGGTAAGTGCGAACACAATTCTCTGATGAACTTATAAAGCTAAAGATGCAATGTAATAAAAGTTAAGGAGGCTAACTTGTAAAGTAAAAGCAATGTAGTACAAAAGAAATGGTTTCCAAAGTATTTTATATATGTCTCCAAAGTTATTTACATTGAGAAGATGGTTTTGATGAAGTGCCTAGGGAAAACAGGAGATGTATTGTAAGAAGTTAGGAAAACTCTAAATCTCAATATCCAACTGGCTTGTAAATGAGCAGTCGCATATATATTTATTGTAACACTGCCTTCTGCTGGTCACACCTCATTTATGATGTAAGTGAAAATGCTGGATAATAATGAGATGTGTTTATGTCGAATTATTCTCAATATGAAATATTTGGTGCTTAGGAAATATTTATTTGGAAAAAATGTACCTCTATCAAATAAGTATGAATCAATAATAAACTTATTGTATCTGTACTATATGCTTAAAATTTTTAATTTGATGTTTTCTTTACCTCAATTGAGAGAAAATTTTTCGTGTATAGCATACCAGAGAGTTAGAGTTATCCTTATGCTTTGTTGTTAAATTGATTCCTAGTTTTGGTTATTTCTACAGAGTTAGAAATTCTGCTTGTTTCTGTTTTTTCATCTGGGGGACTTTGGGTGTCAGAGAGCATATACCAAACAAGACATCTACTGAAAAACTTCTGCTTCATAACAGAATGTATATACATAACAGAAGTTAGGAGACTGTTAGAGCTATGTTTATGTACACATTTTACTGAGTGTTTGAATAAGCTGCACTTTTTGTTACTAAGTACTTTATTATTCCTCAGCTGGTCATTCAAAATACACACATATATTATGATAATTACTTCTTAGAGGAAAAATACAAGGTTTTGAACACGTTTTCTATTTTACTTTCTAGCCTGTCAAATATATTTTCTTCTAAAAAATCCAACAAACTGATGTAAGAAGTGTTTTCTGTTTCCTTAAGCGTGCATAAATGGTGAAAATTGTAGTGTGAATTTATATATATTTGACTGTATGTCTGTCAAAATTAAGGAAAATATTTATCACTGTATATAGTAGCTTCATCATAATAGATTTAAGAGCTGTGAAATGATACTCTATTTCAGTCTGACATAAAAACCCAAAATTAAAAATCAAATATTTGGTAGGAGTTAACTCGAGTTGTACAGAATATAATGGTTAAACCACACATTTACTTAGTGAAAACATTGGCATGCATGTCTGGCTGCCTCCAGTAAAATTAATGACTAGATTGTGCAGTGTGGGAAAATTTTTATTTTACTTTGGTTTTCCTCAAGAACTGAAATCCTGCTTCAGTTGCCTGAGGCTACATTTTTAAGCACCTTTATTACAGCACAGATAAAAACCCAGCTATCTGACAAAATGCATTCTGTTTTATTACAAGGATTACTTCAAAAAGCACAACTCTGTACATTCTGGGCATAATTTAAACACCAAGAATCCCTTTTGTATGGCAAATAAAAAGTAATTATCCATAATGCATACTAAAATTGCATTTTAATGCACAAGACCTATCAAAAGATATGCAGATTGAGAAATTTCCATTTTTAAGTTCCTTCCCAGAATTTGTGGGTCTTGCCATACTGCCCGAGGAGGATTGTACCCTGACTCCATGGGATCTCTGTCTGAGCAGCAACTGCAGATTCCAGCCCTGCAATCCTCAGAGGATCCCCGTGGTCCCATCTGACCCTTGTAGTCTATGAACCTTAAGGTTTTAATAATCAAAGACCAGCCTAACCCCATATGTGCGTGTTTTTAAATTCCAAATCTCATCTTAGATGTAACGGTAATTAAAAAGTCACTTGCAAAGTGATAATGGAGTCAGACTTGTAAGAGCAGATATAACAACATGCATAATAAAGTACTCCATAGCTGTGCTAGGAAAGACTAGGTGCTGCTAAGATATAAAAGGAGGGAGAAAATAATATCTGTAAGGTTTTAATCTTGGTGGTGGAAAAATAAAGTTTTAGTGGTCACACAGCCCATCAGGAAAAAATTTGCATTAAAGGAGTTGCTGTTATCTTGTTATAGATGACATTTAAACTGAACAGTTTTTCAGATTTACAGATTTTCAAGGAGATTACTCATTCCTTTATATTTTTGTGGGTCTTTTATTTGCAAGCATCTGCCTTTGTAATTTGTTCACTAGCATGTATGTGAGCTCGTTTGTGTGTGTACACACGGCATACACGAGAATGAAAATCCCAGAGAGAGTTTGTGTTTAGGGTGGTCACAGCAGCACATAAACATGTTTAAACCTGAGTGTTAAAGGGTCTGTATCCAGAGAGATAATATGTGATAGTGGGCAGCATAATTCACTCTCATTTCCCTGTGTTAGAAATGACTGCATAATTCATGAATGTCAGAACAAAGTCAAGCCAGGCATGAGTCGCACGTGGACATCCCTAATGAATGTGCATACTACCTACTGCCCATCAAATAATACTTAAATCATAGATATTTTTTGTGGGCATTCCCTTCTCCTTCTCCAGTTTTAGTTGTCAAATTGGTTTTCCAATATTATGCTTATAAAAGTTTTTTTGCATTGCCCATGAGAAAGCGTGTGGGGGTTCCTTACTCTCACTCAGGTCCCTTTGTATGTTAAGGCAGCGGAGTGTATTTGGCACTCTGCTTTTAGGTTTTCAGCAGTATCTTTATAGACGTCTGTATTTTGTTTTCAGATTTGTGTCTATTGGCTCAAACTTCTATGTTTTACCTATATATACTCTTATGCATGGTCCCTTTATTTCAGCCTTTTGTATTGGTGGTGTTTTGTTTTGTTTGTACCATGTGTATTATTGTGCAACCTGTAATGAGATATTTAGAAGTTCACTTACTGTATACAGACAAGTAGAAAAACAGCAACTGTTGATTCCTCGTACATAGAAGCCTTAATAACTATGGGTCCAAACATGTATAATTGAGTGTGATCATCTATGTAATGAAACATATTTCAAAGGTTTAGAAATAGGAGTTGAATTTTATTAAATATCTATATAGTACTTCAAAGACCAAAAAAAGTGAGCAAATTAGCAATGGCATTTTGCTTTCCTCAACACATAAACATAAAAGCAATTTTCAGTCCAATTTTTTTGTACATTCTGTCAGTAATTCGGAAAGAATAAAGTAATTGTAAAATTTTTAAGTAGTTTTTTTATCTCCTTAATTTTATTGACCTAACTTATTTACTAAATGAAATATTTTGTTGTGCACAGCATGAAACTGTTATAATGTGGATAAAATGCTTCCATTCGTAATATGGATTGCAGATTATACACAAAAACATGTGGATTACGATGATTAAATATGTATAAAATCAGCATAATCCATTCATATGTTTGTAAGGGCCCAGAGTCCTCCAGAGAGAGTCACAAATCCACTTGATGTTCTTGAGTGCTGGATCTTTTTTCCTCCCTGATTTTATCTAAAATATGTGTAAAAATTCAAAAGTCAGAGGGATCCCTGTTGGTTACAGCTAAGTAGTCTCAAACACGTATATTTATCCTTCCTAGACTTGGTAAAGTCCTGTGCTTAGATGTGTGGAGTAGTTTTGGTTTAGGTGTTGTTTTTTTTCTGGTTTTGGTTTCTTGGGGGGGAGGGTTTTTTTTTTTTTGAGAATCCTCATTTCAGTAAGCAGCCCCTGTCTTTAAGTTTTGAAGTAGATTATTTCTAAGTAAAATCTCACTCTCTTAGGCACATCTTTCCTCATATGTCTGTACACAATGAGAAGAGGTTCTGCATATCGGGGGAGAAGTCTGTGTACTGCTTCATCATATTTTAAATAAAGTAGCTTCTGTCAAGTCTTCCAAATACCTATTTTGTCCAGATTTTCAGAAAACTGTAATATGAACAGATAGGTAAAATAATTAAACCAATTACATGAAATACTAATCTAATTTATTTGCATGCTTTTATTATTTTGTTTTTCTACTATAATTTCAAATTAGTAATCCAAAAATATGAGTTATGCATTCTCAGGAGAAAAACAAAAAGATGCCTGTCTAGGTATGTGTGTCACATACGTGCTTATGTGTAATAGTAGGGAGAACCATCCCCCATTATGCCCAGGTGTGACTCTTACCCTTTTTGCACCAGTTTTACATCTGTATGATACCTTTGATTGTCTCATACATTCTGTTCACCCCCCCTAGCTTCCACAGGAGTTGAGTGAACTACAGAATAAACATCCTGCTGTGTGATTACCGTATTCCATAAGAATTTAAAAAAAAAATCTCTTTAAAAGTATAAAATGTTTCCAACATATTCCTCTGCATTGGTAAGAATCAAACGATTCTGTTCTTAACCAAGTGGAGTAGAATAAGTAATTTTTCAAGATAGCCATTGCTGTAAATCCTTTAAGCAATATTATTGCGATCATTTTGGGGGCCTCAGACAGGTATTTAACAATTTGGTTCAGGTTGCCTAGGACAACAAAAATGCCACTATGCTGCATCTCAAAGCTTCTGGGATGAAATGAGTTGTGACATACCAGTGAAGATTAAATTTGTAACAGATAGAACACCTTTGAAGTACTAGCTTATGATTTCACAGTGGCATTAGGAGACTTACTGCAGTATTTAAGCAGTTAGAAAAAATGCTGGTTATTAGTGTCTGAATTTTGTAAAATAGGATTTTATTGTCTTTTAAATAGCCATGACAACAGTTTGTATTATCCAAGCACAACATTTTTATTGCTGTGTATTACTGTTGGAGAAGAGTTTTTCACACTCCTATGTGTAAAACCAAGGCACTTAAGCAGGTGAATACTTTTTGCCTGTTGTTTGCTTTCAGTATTAAATTATACACCCTTTTTCTTTTTTTTGTTGGTTTTTTTCTCATCTCTTTTCCTGGTCAGTGGCTTAGACAGGGGAGAGAACAGAAACATTCGGTGTTTATCTCAGATAACACTGGAAGATCAGATGTCCAAAAACGTTCTAGGCCTGTACATTTTTACATATGGTAAATTACTTTTAAAAAATTATAGCATAATTTCAGATGTCAGATATTCCTTTATCATATGGTCTTATGGCATGACATTACCAGGACATAAAGTTGCTATGCTTTATGTCTGAATTGGATCATATCAAAATTTCCTGCCATATCAAGTAACAGAAACAGAAACTTGTTCCTAAAAATAATGTCTAGAAATCTTCAAGTATTCATTAAATCATTTGAGGGGAAGCAGGCATGAGCCTCTTTCTCTGCAGTAATCTCTTAAGGATCACTAGGCTCCATATTACAATTTCCAGTGTTACTAATTTGTGAAAGTTACTTTAAAATATTAATCTCTGCATTGGCAGAATTTTTTAATGAGCCCCTAGACTTCAATGGGTTAATTTTCAATGAGGGTCGGGTTTTATATGTTTATATTTTCTTAGCCTTGGTCAGGAGAAGTGGCTTTGCTTGCCCTTGTGCTGTGCCAAAGTGATAGGGTTTCATTCGTTTGAAAACCTAGCACATCCCAAGAGGTTACCTTGGTGTAGATTTCTCTCTTTCTGTATTAAATCGCTCATTGTCGCAAAGTGACTGGTGCTGCTGGGCTTTGAAAAGAACTTCTAAGAGGTTAAAAAAAAGCTTCTGTATAGAAGGATTTTTCAGTTCTGCAGACAGAATACAGTTTGCAGCTGTTTGACTTGCGACAGTGATATGGATCTGATTGTATACAGTATACTAGGAGCCATGGATGCAGCTGGAATAGAGGTTATAAATTTTAAAAGCAATGCAGATTTTGGCCATTAATTGGCTGCTAATAAAAGCAAACTCAATGGGTTCTGACTGTGGGAGCCTGTAGCTCTGTATTTGATATCAGGAATTCATACACATTACACAGTTTTAGTGATTCAGACCACGACTAATTGAAATATGAGGCATACTGATCAAATTTAGCATTACCAGCATGCACTCTGGTTTGGGACTGTATGGCGACAAGGTAGCATTTATTACTTATTCTCCATAACACTGCCTGATTGAAATATCTAGCTATGTTGTCAGCAGAGGCCCAGCTGGGCTTTAGTACAGCTAATTAAGTCATTAAAAGAGAGGTCAAGCAATCTAACTCTTGCATACTAAACTACATAAAAGTCTTTATTTTTTTTTTAATAAGTCAAGATTTGAATTTTTAAAGACGTTTGTTTTAATAATAAATGCATTTGCTGACTGCTTTGTCTGGAGCTTGATTAAAATATGCATTTGTTACTAACAAAGTGAAAACTTCTTGAGACTCAGTTAATAAAAAAAAAAAAACCCAGCACAACTAAATCTTGTGCAATTTTTTTAAGTGTCTGAAAACTAAGCCTAACTCAGGATGATAACAGAAATATGACTGTCCTTGTGCAGGCAGACAGAACCTGGTTCTCCACTGCAGAAGGTACTAAGGCACAATCTGTGCAGAAATCACTTGTGTTTCCTAATGGTATATCTGTTCATTGACACGTAAGGAAGAAATACACCTAGAGGGAGAGGTTCCATGAAAGCTGAGTACAGAATGCTGGATGACTATTGTCTGAATTTGGAAGAGAAAAGCAGGGAAAGGACAACAGTGCCAGTGGTTGGTGTCAGAGATGCTGTGAGATCCTACTCTGTGGAACTTATCCTTCACAGCTTGCATAAATGATCTTGCATGTTTGTATCAGTGCAACACTTCCGCACGGGGACCTCAAATATAAAGATAACAAAAGTATTCTATAGCTGCAAATGGCAGCCTTGATGATTCTGTAATTCAGTGAAAGGCTGTGAAGCACTCAGCTATTTCCTTGGTAAATTTAGGATGTTTTGGTTTAGAAATACAAATTCTGGTCTCCCATGTCCTTTCTTCTGTATGTTATGTTACAGTAACTGGGGATAGACATCAGTAGGTTAGATTGATTATGGATCCAAGGCCTGAGATAGAACTGAGATAGAACACCAGGAAATGAGGAATTGTTGGGTTTGGTTTTTTTGGGTTTTTTTCCCAGTATATACATCATCTTCTTACAGCTAAAAGAAGCAAGTCTTAAAACCTCCAATCCCTGATGTTAATCAAGTGGTTCCCCTCTGAGGTCAGGCTTTACTGCTGTGAAGTGGGAAAGTGCAACTCAGCAAGGCATATATTTCTAATGGTAGCACATATTAGTATTGACAGGCTGCATGTTTCCAGTGTTGTAGCCAATGGATCTTACTCCTCTTCTATTTCTTTCTCCGTTTCAAACTTTGAAATCTGTTACTCTCAATCTCTGAGTAAACCACCCAAATTGTAGTGTCTGGTTTAGAAACATGGTGCTTTTAAAAATAAAAATCATGACAAAAAAGGTGGTTAGGGATTTGGAATGTAGGTATAAGGAAACAAAGGTATTGAACGGAAGTTAACAAATAATCCCAGAGGTGAGTTGAATAATATTTTTTTCTCTTATTAAAATGATGTAGTATATTTAGAGAAAGGTATAGGGTAAGAAGAATGTTATGATAGTAGACATTTTGTTCTCTATATATTAAAAATCTGACACAAATCAAATTTCTGTTCTTCCTTATGCTACAACTGCTGAGCTACTGTGAATATTTTCCTGTTTAGGTTTGTTTTATTACTTGCAAAAAACATCATATATTTGCACCACATTTAACTTACCAGGAGGTGCAATGATATGAGCAAAGAGGATGCCTTGTGAGTAGTTGTCTGAACATCAGAAAATGCAGTGTAAGTAATCCTGTACTGAAGTGGAGTTCTACATGGTGTTGCCATGTGAATTCATATTTTCTTAT
>WEKY01042324.1:9611-33424 GCA_013390045.1 Picathartes gymnocephalus
CCATCAAAGCCATCTCCACCGCCGTCCGTAAAGCGGGCATTGCCAACCTGTGAGTCCCGGGATGCACCCCGTACCTTCCCGCATCTCCGCAGGTCCAGGGCATCCTGCTGCATCCGGGGTGGTGGGTATCGGGATGAGGATGGGCATGGGTGTTCCATTCACCAGAAAAGCATGTGAGTAGGGTTGCTTCAGTAGTCCATCCTCTTGCACAGAGCTGAAAGTAACGCCTTTAGTATCTTGGTTTCTTGATTTTTTTTTCAAGGGACACAGGTCCTATGACTTTTCAATAGTATAAGTCGTCCAGTCTTTGAGAAATGTGTGCCGGTAATAGAACTTGGTGAATACTTTCAGCAGGTGTGGGTCCCTGGAACCATAAGACTAAATATACTGAAAGACAAAGCCTAGCAAAATGTGGCTGAATTATTGCTCATTGCATATTGCTTACTATCAAAGCACCATTTTATGCTTTGAGGTGTTTAATCAAATTCAGAGTGGTTGTTTTTTTTTTCATACGGCATCATAGCAACTAGAGTTTCTCTGTGAAACTTCGGATATCTAATGCATTTAGAAAGTGCGCTGGTCTGTAGTCAGCCAGTCAGAGGGATGTTGTTCTGGAGATGCATCAGAAGGAATTTGGAACTCTTGAAATGTGAAATAGCTGAACCTGCTTGTAGGTAACTAATTCTCCTAAGTATTTTACGTATTGTTCGTTCGCCCAGTTGTGTGATGATCAAGGCTTTAGACATGGGCTACTTCAATATTTAATGGAAACTGTTGTAAAGAAAAAATGAATTTGCCTCTACAAGTCACACAGTGGAAAATATAATAAGAAAAAAGGCAAAAAAATCCTCCACTTCATGTATATTTGAACTATTTTTCTGTTTTGACTTCAGACTGCATGTAACCATGGTAATTTTTAATTGTTTTGTGCTAGTTCTTTCATATGCCTCCTGTATCTATCAGTCAAGACTAGGGTTTCCCAGCTGTAACCTGATTTGTAAGCTTAAGGCTCTATTCGTTTTGTGTCCTACATGTGTGTCTGTTGACAGCTGCCCATAGGTTTGGTATCTATGCCCATAGACTTGCCTTATGATCCCCTGGAGAGTGGGTTTAACTCTACAGCAGTGCTGGGGTAGCAGGCTTGGGACTGATAAGGCTCCTTGAACAGTACGTCTCCTACTGTGGAACTACATTTTATAAGCTGTGGTGAGATTTTGCTTTGCTGTCAGGGAATGTGACCAAGCAGGGGTCACTGCAATCCATTTCTTTGGACCATCCTCAGACTCAGCTATATGCTTATTGCTGCTCAGCAGGGGAGGTGCAGTACAGCTGTGGAAGAGATGCAGACCCTTCCCAGCCGCAGGCTTCACACCTGACACCTTGTCTTCCCCTCCCAGGAGTCCCCAAAAGATGAGGTGCAAAAGCTGTTCTGCTGCTGTGCCTCCTCTCATAAGCACGGTGTTCAAAGCACATTTTTTTCTAAAAGCACTTTCACAGTTGCAGAAAAATATTCAAGACACTGTAGCAGAGAGAGAGAGAAAGACAGAGTTACACCGGGTCTTTTTGTCTCACGCATTAAACTGAGGAAATGCAATGCATTGCTAAAGTGTGTTCAGTGTTACTACATAAAACCTGAAATACCACTGTTCAGCCTAATCAACAAACTGTAGCTCTAGTACGTAAGAGTCATCCGAATGTGTGCTGAGCTGGCTATTGTTTTTCTCTTCTGAGAGCTAAACTTCCCCTTTCTGTTTTGTGTGCTTACAAAATCACGTATCATAAGGTCCCCTGGTACTTCCGCGTGCCAGATGGTTTGATTCTGATTAGCTCGAAGCACTTTATTTATATTTCCTACCTGTATTTCTCAGTTCCTTTCACAAGGAAACGTTTACTACTTCAAATCAAAGCTGAAAACATTAAACCACAAATAGGTTGATTTAACTGTGAACAGACTTTTTCTGCTGCAATTTGCACATCATATTGCTAATCAGGAGTATATTACAGACAGAGGATATAGCATAACTAGTGTGGTCAGATTCACATATATATCCATATTTTAAAAAGTATATATTCATAGACTTTTAAAACATGACGTTTTCTAATGAATTCTTAGCTTTTAGGGTATGCAGAGCCTAGAATTCAGGAATAATATGTAGGTCTTAAGAGCTCATTAAAAAAAAACACACTTGTAACTCAGCCTTCACAACCTAGTCTGGCTGTGTTTACCTGCAGTTTACAAACTATTGAAAAGCGATGCCTTGTTTTGTATTTCGCAGCAACTTCTAGATATGCAACCACACCTAATATTTATGTGTCTCAGCAAGAATTCACTGGGCAGTAAATAAAAAATAGGCTTAGAGAGCTGAGATGTCATTTGAAAGTGCTGTATATTTACAGGAGGTTTTACAGGTGTAAGAATCAGAACACTCTAGAAGATGCAGTGCTCTGTTCTCATAAAATGCTCTCTCTTGCAATTGCTCTAGCTATGGAATTGCTGGGTCTACCAATGTGACCGGAGATCAAGTAAAAAAGCTGGATATTCTTTCCAATGACCTGGTGATTAACATGCTCAAGTCATCCTTCAGTACATGTGTTATTGTGTCCGAAGAAAACAAAGATGCTGTGATAGTGGAAACTGAAAAACAGGTTAGTAACTTCAAAAGTTCTCCCTGCTTGATTTCAGATGAACCTATGCAGGTGAACTGTTCCACATCTAAAAAAATAAACCGAGCTAAAGGTTTCAGAAAAGAGGTATTTTCCTAAACTGACAAATGAAGGTGGAGGTGATGGGTGGAGAGAGTGTTAGTCAACATTTGTTCTTTCTGTCATTTCTGCTCTCCAGACTGATGTTTGTTGGTTCTATTTTTTTTTTTTATGTGTTGTTCCTCCCCACCTTCTTTTTCTTCCACCTTTTTCTTATTGTGGAGAAAACATTTCATTCATGCCTATCTGATCTCTGTAACTATGCTCTGAGTCAGTCAAGCCCTTTTGAAATGTCACTTTTTGAGCAGGACAGTGATGAGCTGTTCTCTGCAGGTCAAATCTCGAGGTCTTTAATTCATGAAAATTCTCCTTGAAGCCTATGAAAGATTTAGCAACAATGAAACAAAAGCGTTTTTTACATTTATTATTCTGTACATTCACCAGCTCGCATGCACTTGATGTTTGTGTTTCCCAGCTAATATTTTAGTCTGATCATGTTAAAATCTGAGCAAAAATTTAGTAAATATGAACAGCAAAAATATAATTTACAAAGTATAATAAGGTTTGCTTTGTTTAAGCAGTTCTCTCTCTCTCCCTGTTGAGAAATCTTCAAAACTGATTTTTAGGCATTGGATTTCCTTAGATCTGAACAAATAATCTCAAAGGTCATTGAAAGAGTCTGAGTATTAATGGTTTATAAACTAAATGTGAGCCAATACATACCGGAAATTCCTACTTGCAGAGTAGAGCATTGCTGAACTTAAATTAGTTTCTGACATGCAGGATAAAATCAAATGAAATCCAAATTAGCACTGTTGTTACACACTCTTATTAAGACAACTATGAATAAAATGATGAGGGAACAAAGTATTTAAAGGTACAGTTAATTCAGCTTTTTCCCCTGTACTGTCAATTTCCTGTATCTAAGGATTCCTTAATCCAGCAATAAGGCAGAGATTTGTTTTTTGACCCCCCAAAACCCACGGAAAGCTCAGTCTAGCTAAGATAATATCTAACCATTTCAGAGCACAGATAAAGGAAAATGTATAGTTTAGGCATGGCAGCCATTAAAGAGCTTTCTAATACCTCTGGTTTTTAGCTCTACATGAAAAAGGCTGATCTTCATTTTGGTTTGTTTTGATTTTTTTTTCCTTATTATTGAGAAAGACACATGTTGTAACCAAAGAGAAAGTGCAACCTAGCCTAGATGGCGGATATGACAGGATTGACTGTAATTACACAGATGAAACTAAATCAATAGAAGTATTCTCCATTTTTTTCTATATTAAAAAGTATATGAGAAAAGTTCACTTTTCCTGTGTTATCATCTACTAGGTACTTCAAAGATTTCTCAGCTTCTGGTTTGGCACAAATCACGGTTGTAATCAAGAATGAAATCTGGGCCAAAGAATTGCTGACATTTGAATTCAGTTCCTTCATAATCTATAAAGGCATTTTAGCTTATATTGCTGTGTAAATCTCTGAGAAAATTTACCTTCTGAAATGTTTTGATGTGGGAGAAGGGGATAAATACTGTCACTAATCTAGTTCCCTCTTTGGTATGTTCTAGGGTAAATACATTGTCTGCATAGACCCTCTAGATGGTTCATCGAACATTGACTGTCTTGTTTCCATTGGGACCATCTTTGCAATCTATAGAAAGGTAAAATTCTTTCATGTAGAATAGGAAAAAGTATTATTGTGCAGCTTTTGGTGAAATAAAATTGCATGGGAAGACAATAAAATCTAGCTAAACTTGTTTGTGAAAGAGACTCAGGGCCAGCTTTAAGATAAATCTAGTATTTCAGAGATGCATGGATTTGAATTTGAATTAGTCAGGATTTGAATTAGTCTCTTAGAAGAAGAAGAACGTATGTGTACTTGGAAGCCTACTGGTATTTAATTAGCCAGCTAATGAAATTACCCCTTGAAAAAAATCATGTCTTAAGTTTCATGAATATTTCTGCTGAGGCAAAATACCACGTGGTTGTCATCTACTTGGGGAATGTGCTTTCAGGTTTTCTTGTTCTCTGTACTAATGGTCCTGTTGGCCTGAGGACAGGCTTCAAAAACAAACCAGGGCTGAAACATGTCATGTGCATTTGAAGCATCTAATTCACTCTGAAAGGCAGAAACCGTGTCTGAAAGGAGGTTGAAATACCAGACTTACAGGTCACAACATGGGGGAAAGAGTAAATCAGATAAATCACACCCAACTGTACATTTTAATAATCTTTGGTAAGTTGTCATGCATCCCAAAGTAGCTATTTTCAACTTCATTTTTGTGTGAAGCAAAAAAAACCAAAAAAAATCCCAAGTACTTTTGATCAGCTTTGAACTCTGTGAGTAATGTTTCATTTCTTTCCAACTGTGCCTCTGAGTTTTCCTCTGAGCTGTGTTCGTCATCATCTACAAGGAGCTACATAGCTCTTTATTATCTCCTTAATCCTTTCCTGCTTCCTGCATTCCTGCTAGGCTTAATTAGAAGAGCATTTCTAGATCAATGTGTTTGTATCCTATATATAATTTGTATTAGTGCATCCAGTAGGAATCTCTGTTGGGGATCATGGAAGCATTTGTGCCACCTCATGCATGGATATGGAGCAGAAGACTGTCTCTATCCCAGAGTCGAGTCATGTACCAGTCATAGAAATGAAGTAAAATTGACTATACTCTTTCTTGTTCTAGGTGTCCCCTGATGAACCTTCTGGGAAAGATGCTTTACAGCCAGGACGTAATCTTGTGGCAGCTGGTTATGCACTCTACGGGAGTGCCACCATGCTGGTACTGGCCACTTCTGCTGGAGGTGTCAACTGTTTCATGCTGGATCCGGTGAGAATATCTTCTGTTTCTTTGTTTCTGAATTAGGCATTACCAGGTACTGTCTGTAAGAACTCTCTGTCCCCAGGAAAATCAACCACAGCAGCAGTTTTCAAGGTAGCGTGAAGGAATGAAGTATAAATGTACTGGTACTTACAACGCACCAGCAATAATGTCAAGAGACTTGCATTCCGCCTGCCTGATGCAGCAGTGCCGTGTGTGACTCAACAACAGGAAGACAGCCGAGTCAGCAGAGCAAATACACAGCATGTGTAATCATGTGATATTTAAAATGAACAGTTTTCTGCAGTACAAAATACCCTTTAAGTCTTACTTGTCTTTTCCTTAATGCTAGGACCTTAGTAAACCAGAGGAGCAAAAATATTTAACCTTCTTTCGTGTTTTCAGATCCCACCATGATGTGTAAAAGAGTAAGTGATGTGTGTGGGTGATGTGACATTCTAGCATGCATTTACCATGAGTTTTAAAACAAAATTCATGTTGATCATAGCAGAAAGTAGTTTGCTTAGTGGCCTGTTCCTTAGTGATCAGTCAGGCAGTGCCACCTGCTAGTCTTAAATTTTTATAACCTGCAGTAATCAAGCTGCAGGAAATATAACTTGGTACTCTCTGTTTAGTAGCAGCTTAAATAGATGCATGTATTTCTGACTATATTCAGGTAACAGATTTAACTTTGAGCATGCATGCATGTTATTTTGTTTGCTCTTAGCACTAACTTGGAAATTTACTTTACAGAAAACTAAACAGACCAGCCCTTGGTCACAGACTTCCTCTTAGCGCAGGCTAAAAAGAACTGGAGTATCTGCAGCTATTTGAAGGTGCTTATGCATTGGTTCAGCCAGCACTCTCAGTTTCCAAACTCCTTAGAGTTCTGAAACTTACATTGTTGTAAGTCTAGCAAAAGAGTGGAGAGATAAACAAATTTACAGACAACAGCATTTTTTGGGCATAGAAAATAGAGAGTGCTTGGAATGGTAGTATGACCTGCATGACCCCAGGATTCATGCTCTGTCTGTGTTTTATGGATAAACAAAATGCTTTGCATATAGACTGCAAAGACTACTTTTGTGTAGGTACTGAATTATTTTAAAAACTGACAGTGGTAGTAAGTTTTTATTAAATTGTGTATGTTATTGGATTTTGCCTTGGTTTGCAAATAAGTGAGCAATTAATGTTAAATAGTTTTTCTTTCTTATTGTTAGGCAATTGGAGAATTCATTTTGGTGGAAAGGGATGTGAAAATCAAAAAGAAGGGAAATATCTACAGTCTCAATGAAGGCTATGCTAAATATTTTGATCCTGCCGTCACAGAGTATCTCAAAAAGAAGAAATTCCCTGAGGTAAAAGATCCTGTTTCAGAGAAACTTTCTGATGACAAACAACATTCATGATTTCCAGCTTTATGGTTAATCACTCATTCTCTCATGCACTGTTCAGAGCTTCTTTTCCTTTCCTGTCTATTTAAAATATAACTTCATGTAGAAATGCTAATGTGAGCAGCAGTTGATGTCACTAGATTTTTTAGCATTCTCCAGTAATGCACTGCACCTCTTTTATATTTTTTTCCGTTCTTCCTTTTTTCTTTTTTTTGAATCTTTTTTCCTGAATGAGGGCCTGAGTAATGGTGCTTGAGGCAAAACTGGGCATTTGGTAATCAAGTAGAGAGGAAATCTTGTCTGGTGACGAAGAAATTTGATCAACATACGTTGTATTGCTGCTTCCTCACTGCAACATCTGAGTAGCTGGGGAGCAGAGTGGAGATAGCAGTGGGTCATTGCTCAGTGATAGCACGAGCTGTGTCCTAAGGGTGCCTCTCACTTGAAAATCTAGTGTAGTTTCAAGGCCTGCTTTGTGGATGTGCAGCTTCCTGGTGTCAGGAGGCCCATAGCTCCAAAGAGTGCCCATAAAAGGTTCTCATACCTTACACATTTCATCACTGGAGTTATTACACTGACAATGAAATGTGAACACCTACCATTGTTAAGTGTCAGTGTCCCTTCCTGACTTCCTCATCTTGCTTTGAAAGAACATTGATGTTTTCATCATTCACCTTTCCAGGATTAAGGTGTTGTTTATGTAGATATTAAAATGTACTCTGGGGAGTAGAATAAGGAGATAATATCAGAAGTCAACTATTAACTTTTTCTTAACAAAAAATGCAGAAGCTGGCAAAAATGGTTGGAAGAAGTAGGAAAGATCACTTCTTTTGCTCTTCGATTCTTTTGCTGCTAGAAAAGACAAAGCCCCAATATCAATTCCTAGCACTTGAGGTTTTGCTACTGAAAATGCAGTGTTTTCCAAGTGTTAGAGCCAGTGTAGAGCTGGGATATATTTTCTGTTGTTGGCACTACTGCTCATATATGCTGAAGTCTTCTGTCACTCCTTTTCCTTGGATTTTCCTGCCTAGAAAATGAAGAAGGTACTGACATACTCTCCAGAACTACTTTGAATATTATCGGTGGAGCATGACGTGGAGCTGAAAGATGTTAGGACTGCTGAAGGGGCATGTGGAGGAGGTTAACCTGTTGTGCTCTACAGTTACTTTTATTGGAATGTTTTTCTGTAGGATGGCAGTTCACCATATGGTGGGAGGTACATAGGATCTATGGTGGCAGACGTGCATCGCACACTGGTGTATGGAGGAATCTTTCTGTATCCTGCTAACTCCAAAAGTCCCAAAGGAAAGGTAAGCCTGAATAAGCCTAGTTATAGAAAATATTACATTATGTAGACATTTCACTATCAATATCTATATTTGGGTTGCAGAACCTGTGTTTTGTAGCTTGCTAGCTTGTATTTCTTGGGGGGATTTGGCCATCCCTTACATGCTGTCACAAGTAACAGCAGTCTGTTGTCAGACACCTGTTTTAGGGCTGCTGCTCACCTGTTTCAACTGCAGCAGCTTCTCTTTATCTGCAAACATATCCAGCTTGTGGAATGTATCAGGGGGCAGGCTGATCAAACAGATTCCCCTGCACCATGTCAGCCAAAAGTCGTCGTGACGGTTCCAACTGAGTAGAACACTACAACGCAAACAATCCACATTACCCTGAGATTTCCAGTACAAGCTAGTGTGTAAGAGACCTAAATGTAGTTGGCCCACTGGGAGAAGCTCTGCCAAAGAGAAAACCATCTGCATCTTGTACATGGTAACAGGACTTCATCTGGAGGAACTGTGCCTGGCTGCATCTGCCAGGACAATGGTCAGCCAGGGAAGATCACACAGGCTGACAAGGGGACTGTTTATTCAGCAAAGACCTTTGATCTGTTTTGTAATTGTCTGTAAACTATTGCTTCAGGTTGCAGATAAGACACAGTTATTCATTGGAGAAACCTAGTGGCACACTCAGAGCTAGAGTTTTTCTTTATTTTCACACAGTCCTATGTGGTCTACCTCGTTAATGGTTTTGTCTTAACATACAAGCTTTTTAATCTTTCTGTAAATAGCACAATGCAAACATGGGCTATGGAGAAAGCACTCAGATTGGGCAAATCTGGCATTCACTGTGTTTTTAAAAGAAAAATCCACACAATTTCATTATTGAGTCAATGTTTGTATGAAATAAAGAGTACTTAGAATATTGATTGGTTTAGAATCATATGCCAAATATATTTACGTTTCATGATTTTTGGCATTGCCTGGCCTGACTTCTGCCATTTTGACTTTTGTCTTCTAGCTGAGACTGCTCTACGAATGCAATCCTATGGCTTTTGTTATTGAGAAGGCTGGGGGAATAGCAACAACTGGTCATCAAGCAATACTAGATATAGTGCCTGAGGATATCCACCAAAGAGTGCCTATTATCTTGGGGTCTCCTGATGATGTGAAGGAGTACCTTGAGATAGTCAAGAAGCATTCAGCTAAGTAAAGAAAGCTTGCTGGATTCACTGTGCACAGGGGATAAAATGTCTTACAGCTGAACCAAAGAATGCGCTGCAGTAATGTGAGATCGAGCTGTCTGACTTCTGTACCAAAAGAGCAAATGAGCCATATTTTCATAAGATTTTTTTAAAGCGAAATCTTTTGAAATTGCATTGTGCAATGAAAGGCATTAAAAGATTACATTAAAGGAAGCATCAAAAATTAAAGCAATGGAAAAATATGTTTTATTTTTCATTTATCATTTGTGGTAACACAAGAGCCACATGTGCTGCAAAGAAATACTGTTGCATTCAATATCTAGGAGGGAGAAACTCAGCTTTCTCAGGCAAGTTACAGACTATCAGCAGTACAGCTAACTCTGTCCTCTTTTAAAAATCTTGGGAAGAAGACTCAGCAGTGGGTGGTTTCCTAGACCAGTGTCTAGACCTCAGAAATTGCTCACTGTACTTTGGTCTGAGTTTACTCTGATGGAGAATTAAAGTTTGTGAAGCATGGGCATTAGTGTATGTTAATTTTGACACATGATGTTAATATTGCTGGTTGCCACTCTATCAGATCCGATTACACAAGGATGGAAAACGACATGTTAGAGTGGAGGGGTTTTAATGGGATAAAGAGTATGTGTAGACAGCTCATACATACACAGATTCTGCTGTGATGAGCTGGCTATCTTTGCCAGAAATTAACCTGCTTTCTTGATGAAAACATGAACTTGTGTACTGCTAGCAACCTCCACCAGATGTTGTGTTATTTTGGGATTGGGGATTACCATGGAGAAGGATTCTGCTATACAAGCAGGAGGGAGGTGTGAAGATCCCCCCAAGTCATATTGACATTTAATATGCTTATTCAGAGTATGCTGCTGGGACGAGCATGCTAGTGCTTTGGAGCTAGATGGGCTGTCCACCACTGTCTGGATACAGTTTTTGAATCAGTTAAAATCAGCAAATCTTTGATATTTCTCACTGCCCACTTACCTTCACCAAACTCAAAGTAAGGATCACATGGATGTTGCTGTGGGTAGACTGCCACTGATCATTGCCTCAATTCATGGTCTGGGAGGTCCTGTCTAGGGGTGCCATGAGTTATAAACCTGCCTGCCTGAGGGCTTTGCATGTATCAGTGCAGATAGCCTGACTGAGCGTGGTCTTCTTCTGAAACAAGAAAGAGGTATGGGGAACCTGGAATGCATGGTGCAAGGACATGCTCTGTGAGGGCTCACACAGATAAAAACCTGGGGACCCTCATTCTGACAGGTCATGCTGGGGCATTTGGAGGCATACTGGCATCTGTTCTCCAAATTAGTGAGGAGCAAGACATTTCTTTCAGGGACTGAATGCCTGAAAATATTAATTCGGATGGAGCTTTTCTAGTGGAGACAACTTTAAGGGACTTGAGCCCTTAAAAGACTGTGAGAGTGCTGGCAATATTCAATTTGGACTGCAGTGCCTCAGCATGGTCTTAGCATGACTTGTCAGACAGTATCCACAGCAGCGATTTTTGCCTGGTTACCATAATTCTTTGTCTGTATTCTGCCCTCAAGCTTTACAAGAATCCTGGACGGCATATATCTATTTTTAATACACCATACTAACAGCATGTAAAGGTTAGAGGAGGAAAGTCAATACTGCCCGTGTTTGCTAGGTCAGTTCTCAGTGTTTTGGTTTTGCCTGTAGGCTGATACTTTATACTTAGCATGTTATCCATTGTGAGCTGGGTTTATCTTCTAATCAGTAATACGTAAGCCCACATTTGAGCAACATCCCTGGCTAGTCACCGGTGGGGAGAACTACTTAGCAATCTCCTTCCACATCCCCCTTTGCAGAGCTCTCCCTGCCTGTCAGCAGAGCAGGAGGGTGGTTTTGTCACAGTGTCCACTGTGGCAGCTCTACCCACTGCCCTCCTCAGAGGCGGCACTGTGGCCTTTGGTGAAAGGTCACTGCCTCCAGTTTCAGCTGGCACCATCCAAGCGACTAACATTTCATATTACTTAGAAAAGGTGTCACCTTTAAGGCTCAGGACTGGCCCATACACCAGTGCAAGTGTGAATAATCCCCAAGAGCTCTTTCTAGGAGAGGGCAAATCTCCCACAGATCTGTCAGTTTGAGGTGTTTATTTTTTTAACCTTCCTGTGCTATTCCAACTCCTTATACTGAGAGGTTCTCAGGCTTATAGACAATTTTTGATACAATCTGATTTCTTCCCACCTCCCCAAAATGGTAATTATTTATATAGCCTAATCATTCCATATAATCATTTGGCTAATTATCATTCAGTGGGATCACAGTATTTATCAAAACAGGGTAAAGCTTTCATGCAATGCAATTGTGTGCCTTTATCCAAGTTTTATTTCTCTTTTTGCTACACTGTTGACTGCAATATTTACGGAAAGTTTGGTTGAAGAATCTGTGTTCTTCACATAACACTGTAAGTTGATATCTTATTGAAGGACTGTTATTTGAGAGGCTCAAAACATTGTGTTTTATATATACTAAAAAATCCAGGACTAATAAAATACATTTGCGGATTAAGAAAGAAAAAAAAAAAGAGGCAAATAGTGGACTTATTAGTTCTGAAAACACCCTTTGAACCACTAACTCCAAAACAAACTTTCTGCTAGAAGATGATCTGAACTTTGTCTTTTTGACCAGTGTAAAAGATCACTTGGAATCAACAGAAGATCTGCATGTGATGTTTTGACAAAAGTTAGAAGTCATAGGCCAACTCCCGCCCCATTTCTTATTTACTAATTTGATTTGGTATGCTTATGGTATTCCAGCTACACAGCAGAGAGATTTTGCAGTAAAAGCATTTTAGTACAGGTCAGGCTGACAGCTGCAATGATGATGAAATAATGTGCAGAATGTAATGACTGTACTTTAAGCCAGCAGATATTTTTGTATGCATAACATGAAACCTGTCCCCTTCTTTTATTGATCCTACCATGTGCTATCCCAAAGTTCCCTACATACATTATTTTTGATTTTCTACAAAGTCTGTTCAAAAGAAAAAAGTTCCCTAACCAGGCAGAACATGCTCTGTAACGTTTGTTTTGTGATATGAACAGTATCCTGTATATTTAACTGTATCACAGTAGTAGAGAAGAGAAATCCTCAAAATTTCTTTCTTCTTCAACCATTGCCTTAGAGGATGTAGTGTAAAACCTGACTGTTGTTCCATCTGAGCAACTCTGCTCACCAGTCCTTTCTCCACCTTGGAACAGGACTGGAAAAACATCCCCAAAGTTAAGCACATGGGATGGAAGCAGCACGGAACTCTCTCTTTCTCTTAGTGTTAAGTGCTGTCAGTCTCTATAACCTTTTTTTGTGGCTGATTTCAAAGTGGAAAACCTTAGCATTCAAATCCCTTTAAAACCCTACAAGTAATGTATTTTTTGTAGATGAAGAGACACCTCTAGGAAAGTCTGAAGAAATGCTAAAGATTAAAAAAGGAACACCAAGGGAAAGCAAAACTTTTTGGTTTCAGCTGCAGTTCCTATTAACAAAAACACATTAGGTATATGTTTTGTTACTGAATTTTGTTTCTGTCTTCCTGGCAAGATTTTAGTGCAGTAATGTGGGTTAAAGGAATAACAGTGAAACTTAATGAAACTTTTCTTCTGTTCCTCCAGATTTTCTTGTTTTGCTGGTGGGCTTTCCATATCTTCTGCTTAAAAATAAGAGAGCTGCTAGTAAGTAAATGAAGGCTACAGCGTATAACAGCATATAGTTGCTCTTACTGCCTAGTCAGAGTGGGAAGACAGTGCTGTAATTAAAATCCGTAACTCCAGTGTTCCAGATAGCATGTATCTAAGGCACAATCAAATGCATTCCTTGGAGAGTTTCTGTCTACCTTCACATTGGCATCATGTGCTCCAAGGATATTGCTTGTAAGGAGTTACTGGCAGCATAATTGCAAATTTGGGCATACCTATATTTACACGGTGCACTACAATATGAAAGCCAACATAAAATTTCATTTTGTGAGTTTGCCATTGACATGCTTAAATCAGAGAAGCCTTATTTGTAAATTATTGAAGACATAATTGCTTTGTAACTAGTCAAGCCACAACTAACCAATAATCAATTCTCATTCATTCAAGCACTATAATATTACAAATAACCCAGACCGGGAATTAAACCATTAAAATGGAACTGCAGCAGACCAACTAGCAACATAAAACACTTTAACAAATGCGTGTCTAGGTGCACCCTTTCAAAACCCTCCTTCAGGGCAGAGGCCAAAAGAGAGTGAACGAACAGGGCTTATGGGAAGGGAACTTCACTCTCTGGAGTCACAGTGCTGTGGGACACTGTGGCACGCATGGGTACTAGTGCCTGGTGCCTTCGTTTCTGGTGCTTTGTAAACATAGCCTTGGCTATGCTGAGCTCATTGCTGAGCAGGATCTTACAGGAAAGCCATTTCCAAGAACGCAGCCAGTGAGAGTTCTGCATTATAATCAGTCTGATGTACAGTGAGAGTATGTAACTAGATCTACACAGAGCTAATTTCAGTGTGTGGGGGGACCAGACGAGCAGTAGTTGCTCAGCTATGGTCCTGTCCCAGGCTCCTTTCCTGCATCCCAGTGGAGCCATGGAGCCAGCCTGAGGTGCAGTTATTCTGAGCACTCAATCACATGGTCTCAGAACCATCTTAATAAATTCTCACCAGCAACACAGCCCAACACAGCTTCGCCTCAAAATAAAACAGCTACCCAGGAACTCAACACAGCAGGAGAGCATCTTGTCCGGCCAAGAAGATAGGAACTCTGGTACCCAGCGAAAATGACGGACAAAAGCCCCTTCGAAACGGATATGCTGACACTCACCCGATTTGTTATGGAGAAGGGACGCCGCGTAAAAGGAGCAACGGGGGAGCTGACACAGCTGCTGAACTCCATGCTGACTGCCATAAAGGCCATTTCCTCTGCTGTCAGAAAGGCAGGCCTTGCCCACATGTGAGTCCTACCTTGCACTCCACAGGGAGGAAGGGGAGGTATAGAGACAGCTAATTGCGTAGCAAGGCTGGGGAGTGGGCAGGGATTCATAAATACCTTGGAAGTGTCTTTTTTAAACTGAGTGAGGTCAGAGCCTGGATTATCAAGAGTGGGAGGCAGGAGAGCTCTCTTTCTGGAGCAAGATACTGGGTGCAAGGTAGACATTTAAACTAACTGCTGTTCTGTAATATTTTACTCTAAAAATGTAAGTCAGAACAGAACTTCAATGCAATGCTCACCTTGTTATCTCTTGTACTTGTTGATACTGATCTATTTTTAAATCTACTGTGAATTTGCTGAAAATCACACCATGATATTTTTAATGCAGATTATCTCACTGTGATATTTTCTGCTAACATCCAAACCGTCTGCTGAACTGTGCAAATCAGGGCTTGGCTTATCTTGGGAAGCTGATTTTCTGCCTGTCTGCTGTATAAGCAATGCTCTAAAGCAACAGCCCTGCGAGAAACTCCATAACGCTGCCGGGTCCATTTTCACTTTCCTTCCTCAAGCTGTATCCCTCGTGCAGGGTTACAGGCACGGAGTCTCAAAATGCCCCATAGGAAAAACAAATGTAACAATTTGGCATCCAGTTCTTTTGTAGATGAAATAAAAAATGGTCTTAGCTAAACCTGGAATGTACTAAGCTGTTCCACACAGACAAGTGCAATAGACATCAGTTGAGGTCTGTTAATGGTGATCTATCTGAAGGAGTTCAGAGATGTGGAATGCCCTAATAAAACTGTGCATTTAAAATAGAAAGTTCTTGATATGTATCGAAAGATACATTTCTGAACATGCCTCAGTGTGTACTTACACCTGCATGCATGGAAGAGTTCAGGAATACATTTGTGAAAGAAAGTCAACATTTATAATTTTTTCTGGGGTTTGGGGTTTTTTTTCCTTCCATAGAAACACCAAAATGTGTGACACTAGGGGTTGAGGAAGGTTTTGTGCTTCTGTTAATTATTTGGTCCAAGTCCTCAATCATCTTGGCAAATCATGAATTCAATGTCTCAGAATTATTGCCCTCACTTTACAGGACCATAGTGCCTAGAGAGGACATGAGACATACTCAAAGTGAACCACAGTATGAGGCTCCTCTGCCCTTACACTTAAACTATGCTTTGTCTCTGTCCTTACTAGGTGAAACAGCTATTTTCTCTCCTTGACTTGAAGGAACAGTTGCTCTTACAAAATTTTTATCTTTAAATAGGCAATCTCTGAAATAGTTTGCAACAGCAGAGAAACTGTTTGATAGGTTAGAGGTGGAATAACCACATATCCTTCTTCCCCTTCAGAAAAAAAACCCCAAACCATCCATCAGATTAGAGGATCAAATGTTTCTTTCTACAAACAAAAAGCTTCAGATGTTGACTCAGAAATATCTGAAGTGTCTGAACACACAAATGAGTAACTTGCACCATTCAAATTACTGAAACTAACCATGAAATTTCAGGAATTCCCATGGCAAACTCTCAACCACTGTGAAAGTAGCTTGCATCCATCTGCATTTGTGCAGTTAAAGAGCTCTGATTTTTCTAGCCCCTCCAAATAGGAGACTGTGAAGTGTCTTCTTTAATGTTAAAGTACTAAGCATGAATTTTTGACAAATTTTTGATTCAAAAGTGAAGGAGAACTTTTTCCAAGTCATAGACCTGAGCTGTGATTGTGCCTGAAAACACACTAACTGGAGAGTAGGTACTTACCACTCCCTGAAAATCACAGTCCTTTTCAAAATCTTAAACTTGGCACTCAAAAATAAAATGTCCCAAACACTCAATACTTCTGAAAAGCACAGGCAGCTTTGAGCTTTGAATAAGACAAAAGACCTACTCCACTCCCAGCTCAGGCCTACCACTGACCAGCCTCATCCTAGGGACTAATTACTTGCTTCTTTCTCCTCCGCTCTTTCCTCCCTACCTGCCCTCCCTGTCCCCCCCTCCACCCTCACCTTTTAATATCCCTTAATGAATAAAAAAACCCTATATCTTTTCCCTGTATGGTTTTGGTATTTCTGAGATGCCCAGGACATGCACATTGGGTCCAAACAGTGCTTCTTCAACTGGAAGTCTCAGAAACATATATACTACTACACTATGTCATTAGCATATTGCTAAAATTGGAATAGGGAAAAGAAGCATCATCCTAACTCAGCTGAGGATCACTGAATAAAACAGACCTTGATACTGAGATACTGTTCCATATGGCAAATTCCCTGAGGATGTCTTTAAAGTCCTAATTTGGGGCTGACAGGGGACTGAGTGAATGTGGGTTGAAGGACCATCATGGAGCTCTGAGTAGTCGGTGGCAGAAAATAATGCAGACGCTCACTGCACTTTCTGCTTCCTCAAAACTGCAGCCAGCTGCTTCATGGGGCTGCTAGGAAAGCCTGGCACTTATCACCTGGGCTCTAGGCTCTGCTTCTGGCCTGGACAACATCCACACAGGAGCAAAAGAGCCCCAAAATGATACTGTTGTTCTTTCTCTTTCTCATGCATGCTTTTATTTTCTAGCAGCACCAGCAGTCTTATAATACACGTTAGCTGTTTCATCAAAAGATTATCTAAAGGTGTAGGAAGATAAGAAGAAAGAACAACCTTGACTGTTGGGTTTTTTTTCCTAAAAACCTGTAATCTTGGCCTCTTTCAGGTTTCTTGACATTTTTACTATTCTGTAGGTTTGGTATAGCTGGCACTGTGAATGTGACGGGTGATGAGGTGAAGAAGCTGGATGTATTATCCAACTCCCTGGTGATTAACATGCTCCAGTCCTCCTACAGCACCTGTGTCCTGGTCACAGAGGAGAACAAGGAGGCCATCATCACCCCGAAGGACAAGCGGGTCTGTGCAGCTCCTGCATTCGGGGGGTTGTCGGCTCAGGCAGCAGCAGGTGGCACTCTTGCTTCAGTAGGAAACTTGGCCCTGGCCCCCAAACCCAACCCTTCCCGGGGGACTTCAGAAAATTTGCACCATTTCTGCGTTGTTTTGATTAATAACTGTAGTGGGTGGCGTGATTTCAACAGCTAAAAGAGATGTGGAGAGTAAAATTATTATTAAAGTTTTGTGAAGGGAGGAGAATAATTATTTTTAAGCTTGTTAACACATCCCAAATCCCAGGTGTAAGTGTACTATTACATTCCCTGACCACCGGTGGGATGGTTTTGGATTACATTGGTATTTAGCAAGATAAAATTAGATGAGAGGCTAGCAGAACTGAGGCTTATGTTACATGTCCAAAGGAAACACCTGACTGCTTCACCAGGCGTCCCCCAGGAGAGGATCGTATTACAGCGAGTTACTGCTCACGCTGATGTAACCTGCCCTTTCCCGAAGATTTTTTTCTTTCTGCCTTCTTACCCTCAAAGCTCACAGCGAAATCCTTTCATTCGCAGCAAAAAGTACCAAAACAAAACGTATTTATTCGAGGAAGATACTTGCTTCTAGAATGAGTCACTCCTTTTGCTTTTAAACAATTTCTTGCACTGCTTGGCGGCAGAGGACTGCTCCTCTCTGTCACCTATTCGTGCTGTCTGAGCAGAAGCACATCCTCTCCAATTTCTCTGGCAGGCCCTTGGGGAGTCGGTGCTGTGCTGCAGGGCCAGCTGGGTCAGCAGTGCAGCCTTCTCTGATGAGCTGTATCAGCCAGGCTTGGAGGGCTAAATGCAGACATAAAAACATGGGATTTTTTGAGTTAAAGGAAATAATAATGCAAAACAACATATAAGTTAATGCTTCCCCTGCCGCTTGTATTTTAGGGTAAATATGTGGTGTGCTTTGACCCCCTCGATGGTTCATCCAATATAGACTGCTTGGCACCAATAGGAACAATATTTGCTATCTACAAAAAGGTAAGAGGATGAGTAAATCACACATGGCACGATTCACTTGGTGAAAGCAAAATGGCTTGGGTTCATCACCTTGCCTGGTTTCTTTCCTAGGTCCATTAGGTGTCTCTGGGCAAAACGGAGCCTTAGAAAGCGTAGACAAACATCTGGTATTCACGTGTGGTAAAATGCTGCCTGAATTCACAGGCAGGGGACACCCAACCCCATGAAATTGTTAAGTGTCAGAGCTTCCTTCCTCCACACACACATAACTACAACGATTTCACCCCCAGGTCAGCTGTTTAGCTCCTTGAGTGATGAGTGACTCAGTGTTAGGATGCCAAGGAACCGCAGTTTTTGTCCTCCTGGACACCCACTGTGGGGAGCTGCAGCCCTGGACCCTACTGTGGTCAGCAGCGTGGTGGCCTCCCAGATGTGGCCAGCGGCTGTGCCTGTCATGGGTGGGGGTTCATAAGCATGATAATGACGGGGGCTGAAGCAAGCAATCACCTACATTCACTGGGGCCTTGGTAGCAGGCCTGCTCCCGTGGGGCTGCACAGAACAGCAGCTATGCAGCCAATTACAAATGCTGATAGTTGTAGTCATGCCAAGTCTTGTGATTTGTTTGCTAATCTCCCAGCAGTTGGTGTTTTTACCAAAGCTTGAGCTCACGGTCATATGACTGTGGGAGACCCTCAGCTATTGCTATTGTGAAATAGCAGTTTACAGTACTTGTGAATTCAAAGGAGTCTTTGCAGACTCAGATGCTACACTTCAAGCAGATTCAGATATGTTTTGAAAGTCTCTCTCACCTCTTAGCTCATAATTTGCAGTTGGCTAGTCCTTGGTTTTTACATTTAATTAATACAATAATTATCACTGTTGAGAGTATGCATCTACTAGTGAATCAAATAGTTAGGGCACAATCTCTAGAAGGTTGTGGCACAAGCCAAGTTCTGGAATCTGGCTTTCCACATGGTTAATGGTTAGTGCAGTCCTACACCACAGATGCCGTGCAGGCCAGACAACACTGAGATGGTGCCTGGGTGTGATTTTGGAAAGAGGATTCCTGAGATTTCCTCTGGTACCATGCAGTATCTTGCTTTTTGCAGGGAAAACAGCTTATCTGCGTTGATGAAATCTATGAAATATGCTCTCATGTTAAGCAGAGGGACCCCTACCCTTTTCAGTTATCTCTCCAAAGATACCCTAAATGGCAGCAGCAGCTCCCAATATTTGCATTAGGCAATAGCTGCATTATCCTTTGAAATTGTTGAAAAAGAAGTGCTTTATTGATTATTACTAAAGGGTAGTGTGAAAGAATAAAAATGAGAGGTTTATTCCAGTGGATAAATATCACTTAAGAAAGAAAACATAATTTCAGACCATTTAAGGTTTATTAATAACTTTCATATTTTTTGAAAAGGCAGAACCATCGTGAATCTAAAGGATGAAGCTTAGCACCTACCAGTTCTGAGATGAGCTCTTGACTGGTTTATTCACTGTGTGTTACCTTAATTTCCAAAGGCACACTCTCCAGAGCAGAAACATTTGGGTCATTTTAGAAAAAAAACCCAAAACAGATAATAAGCACTCTTATGGAAAGGCCAGACTTGGACAATACATTTCACTCTTGAAAACAGTTTTCTGCTCCCAATCCAGAGCCTCCACCACAGTGGGAGCGCCCATTTCCTCATGTCAGAAAAGCACTCTATCAGTTTCTTGGAAAAACCCATGAGGAAATAAATACTCTCTCAGTTTTATTTAATTTTCCACCTGGCCTTTGCTTTCTGAGATCAGGGCGGTGCTGTTGAAAACAGAAACACCAGAAAAGCGGGGCTGAGGGAGGAGCCTTGCAGAATCAGCAGGGCATTGGACCGCGACAGCTGCTGCCGCTGAGAGCTTTCAGTTGCCGAACTGTCAGGATGTGGTGGCAAGAAATACTTTTTGCTTGGGTCCTTCCCAGGTTTTCATGCCATTAAGCTGAATCTACAATCCTTAATTCATACTGCACAAATATGCTATGAAACTCTTGTGCTTTGTTTCACTCTGGTTTTAATTTATAACTTTGCCCAATGCCTCTGATATATTTTATTTGCTAGCCTTCATTGTCATGAGGACAATGTCCTCCCCTTCATGTGGTCCCTCACAGAGAAGGTGTAAGAATTCAGTATAAACACAAAGGCTACTCATGAAACACGTGATAAAAATGGAGACCTGGAAATCAAGTCATTTTAGTGCTGCTCCCAGTGCTGATGAGGATTCCCTCATGTGATGTCAGGCAAATCACAAACACAAAAAATTTCAAGCTCAGATATCACCTGAGGGTACCCCTATAGACAAACTCTGCAGCCCTTGTTTCGTCAGCCTCACACCAATAATAAGTTATAGTGACAGAGACACTATAACTCATTGTTTGCAGTCCATCTGCCTATTTTATTGCTTTGCATAAAGACCTCTAAAGGTATTTCACTACCACCATCATAGTCAGAATATATTGGACAGGAAATCCATCTGTGCACCAGAAAGAAGAGAAAATAGCAATTATCAGAGTGTACTGTCCAGCTTAATTCCCTGGTTTGTTTAGCAGTTTGTGGTGCTTGGCAGGACTAAACTCCTGCAGTCCTAACATTGAAGTATCAGCTGATCTGTAGCTTTTCCACATTCTAACTAGCTCTGCAAAATGTTTGTTTCAAACCTTTTCTTCTTCTTTTTGGAACTTAGCTCTTGGAAACACAGTTGTGAATAAGGATGAAAAAAACCAAGCGAATTCAGCTCAACTGCCTGTTCCTTGAGGGAGAATTTCCTCTGTTTTTTCAGAATAGCCAACAAATATATAGTTTCTCACCCATATTAACATAGAAAATGCATATAGGAAATAGGACTGAAAAGCTCACTTCAGAAAAAAAAATATTTTAAAACAATATGATATATAACCAGAAGTTACATATACAGTTATTTTTTCTTTAATGAGAAGAGCATACAAAAAACTATGAGAACTATAATATGTTTGAAAGTAACTGTGTAAGTACATGTTTAATTCTGCATTTGATGTTGAAAAAAATTAGTCTGCTGTGGACAACCATTGCTTTTGATGGTGAGATGTATGTGCCATAGGGATATAATTTTGGAAGAGATGATGCTATGTAGGCCATAATAGTTGGTGCTCTAAGGATTGTTTCACAAAATATTAGCTACTACTATTCAGTATTTGAAGCTCTGAAATATGCAAACAAAAGTTTAAACTAATCTTCCTTCTTTATCTGCATTATAACCTCTCAGAATAAGCAGCTTGACATAATTTCAAGGGACAGAGTACTGCATATATTTATACATGCTATATTTCAGCTCCCATGAAGAGCTGGTTGTCAACTGGATCTTTTATTTCCACAGAAGGACTTGACAAAATAATAATAAAAAGATTTGAGCAAAATACAGTTAAAAATTGTAAGTAAAGTAACAAAAGTAACAGAATCTTTCAGCTGAAAATGAAAATATTTTGATGTGAAATTACTGTCTTCACGTACCAAGAAAGGTGTTCTTTTGGTGTCCCACATCTCAGTTTTCCTCGAGGTGTTGGCATAAAATTATGAATGGCATCACCTTGCTAGGACCCTGATGGGCAAATATTTTATTTTCTACACAAGACAGTCTTCATGGATTTTAATTTTTTTAAAATAGATATTCAGGGCTAGACCTGCTGTTTCTATTTAGCTGCTACTGCTATTCTATTAATCTAAATAAACCTGTGCAATAACTGAGAAACTGTCTGAGTTTGGAACAATAAAATACTAAACCATGGCCTGAAGAAAGGGAGGTGTCTCATTTCAATTCCCCATGGACCACCACCAAAAAATCCATACAAGACCCACCACAACTGATGAACTTTTAAGTAAGCATTGGTATCAAGCAACCCCTACCCATTTTGCAGCAGGAAGTGAAGGCTGGAACCAGCCTTCCCAAGGCTGGGAAGCTGGCTGTCCTTCTTAGATACCCCACCAGACAAACTTTTGTAAGCTGTGGCTGAGGCACACCCCTAGAGCTGGCTTGAAATATTTGCACCCTGTCTGCTTAGGCTGCTGCTGTTCCATGATAATCAAAGTGCCAAATCAAAAAATGAGTGTCAGAAATTGATTAAAATGCCACCTGAATGTTCTGTGTAGAGTTATATATGCATACCTGCACACATGCACAATTTACATAATCAAACACATTTGTTATTTTGTATAAAATATGGTGAACATTTGTATATAATAGATGAACATTTATATCCCTTCAGTTATGCATCTCTTCACTAGCAGAGACCAATGCAAAACGTGGTTACATCATGTTGTACCATATGCCCTTTATTCTGCACTATGGAAGCATTTTGTCTGTAATGTTAATTACATCAAATGAGTTTATATCTCAGTTATTCCCTCTGAGGGGTGTCAGTATGATTACTTATGTTACATTTACAGAAAAATTACTCTGCTCTGTCTCAGATTTCAGATGATCCTCGATTTGTAGCTGGGGCTATAATGCTAAGGGATCAGCTTTGTGGCAGGTATCATATTCATTGCATGACGTGTATGAAATAACAAACTCACAATATCCTGTCCCAGCATGTACATGTACCTGTACCTGTACCAAACTTGCCCTGAACGAGGTAGGGAACAATCTCTGGTTTTGTTGTTTCAAAGGCCTGCATACACAGAAAAAGGAAATCTGTCACACATTATTACTATATGAAATGTTTTTTATTGTTCATTATCAGACTTTAACCTTTGGTCCCATGGTAATTTTTCCTCAGGCAACAGATGATGAGCCCTCTGAAAAAGATGCTTTACAGCCCGGACGCAATATTGTTGCTGCAGGCTATGCCCTCTATGGTAGTGCTACGCTGGTTGCCCTCTCCACAGGGCAAGGAGTGGACTGCTTCATGCTGGATCCGGTACAGTCATGGTGTTAATCACATTGCCACTGTCTTTGAGAGCTCTCTGTGCTTGATTTTACTTTTTTGTTAATCCTTCGGTCTGTAATCTATCCACTTTATGCAATTCTTTTTTTCATGTCCTGGAGCATCCCGCCTTCTCTTTACAAGTATTTACTAATATATGAGCATGTTGGTTGAAATACCTGCTTGTTTTTTTCCTACTCAATAGAAGTGAAATTAAGTTAAAATCTCAGTTAAGTGTTTGAAACCCTCTTCATTCAAACCAACACTTAAGAAAATTTAATCTGTACAGTGTCTTTGTCTTCGCTTAAAGGAATCTGTGCTTGTTTTATTCTTGATTTCTCTGTCTGAATAAGTACACCAGCATGTTCACTGTTTAGCCTGAGGCAAGGACCATTTTTTCGATAGCTCAAGCCAAGTGATGTTTCATTTCCTGAGTGCAGTACAGTTTTATGGCTGTCACCTAAGGTGCGTACCCAAAAATTTGCAAAAGCACAACGCTGGTACAATTGAACATGTGCCACTCTTCAGTGCCCAGAAACACAATGAGTGTTACTGTGGGAATGCAGAAAGATAATTAATTTCTAAAACCAGAATTAGATGTGGGCAATAACATAGAACACTTTT
>WEKY01042324.1:33434-45010 GCA_013390045.1 Picathartes gymnocephalus
CTCATTCCAAGTCGAAAAGAACTGGGAGATGATCTGCTCTGCTTGAGACAGAGAAAGAGAAGGTGGAAGTTGAAATCAAACTGCAGACAGCAACACATGGGGTAGCTGACCACATTTATTTTAAGATTTAGACAAGATGGGCAAGAGGAGTTAAAAAATCAGAAGACAGTGCCATTTCTTAATTTGTAACCTTATGATTTGAGGACAGAGATTCATGATCCATCTTTTTTCAGGGCTGATTATTGTTCTTTTGATACTCTATTCCAATTAGATTTTGTTTACAGTACCAATAGTGACAAGTTTTTGTTAATTTAATGCTAATTCTCTGCTTTCTGCTCTTTTTGAAATAGTGTGAGGTTATATACCAGACTGGTGCTGAAAAGATCAAGCTGCGCTAGCATCCCTAGTGTGACAACTGTTACAGAAAGTCAACAAAATTTTCTGCTGCCTGCTAATACCTCATTTATCCTGTCCTGTAGGGTCTTGGTGAATTTATTTTGGTGGACAGAGATGTTAAAATCAAGAAGAAGGGGAAGGTATACAGTCTCAATGAAGGTTATGCAAAGTATTTTGATCCTGCAATGACAGAATATTTGCAAAAGAAGAAATTCCCTGAGGTAAGAAAATATTAGCACTGTACCCAATGTACTGTGCACTGGCAAGCACTGCATTCCATGGATGCTGATGGAAAAGGATTTGAAAGTCTCCCTGAATTCAGACCCATGTAACCCTTTCATACCAGCTGGTCCATTTTGGATATACATCTAATGGAGCTTTTTTCTGGCATCCTGACATCTTTTATAACTTTAGACTTTGGTAAATATAATCATAGCTTGTTTGTGTGAAGGGAAATCTGCTGAAGAACCAGATCTTTCAACAAAGCTCTGGAAATGTGCATGCCACATTTGGGGATACCTTCATTTTCTAGCTTTATCTGAATATGCAGCTCAGTCATATGCCTGTATGCCCAGTCAGCTGGGCATGCAAGGCTAGATTCCATGTGCTGCCAAGAAGGTGTTTGCAGGAATCTGGGTGGCATCACCTTCTCCTTCCTGTACCCACTTGCATCTGAAAAATGCAGTATCCTTCTTGCATGGTCTACTTGCATCATATGGAGCATGAATCAACCTATAGGCTGGGGAGAAACCTAAACAAATGGAAGCACAATTTCACTATATTTGGTCATTAAAAGACAGACATCCCATGTCTGATGAACTTCCTTGGACAAATACAGTTCTGTATTAACTTACCAATGCTAGGAGGACAGAACACAAGCTCTTAATGTGGAAAGCTGGAAGCTCTCTAGAAAGTGTAGTTATGTGAAAAGTAATTAATGATGAAATATGGTGATGTGGATCAACTCAGAACTTAATTTGGTCCAGAAACTGGTTTTAAAACTCTTCCTATTGAAAAAAAATCAGATTATTTTTAAGCTATTAGTTGTCAAGGATATTTGTAATATGGTTCATGTTAAGTGACGGATCCAGTAAAAACCTCAGGGTGCTGTACAAGGGAAATGTAATGAGTAAGCATTTGAACTACAGTCCCATGATAAGCTCCTTCTTCTGAGCTAAAAAATCTGGATTTACTACATCAGCTGTAGCTGCAAGACTACTGACTGAATATCAAACCCTCCTTTTCATATTAACCAGATTGTAGCTACAGAGAGTGTCACATCACAGCTTTCTAAATGTATTAACTTTGAATATTTGAGGTTATTTTGAGACTTCAAAGCCTGCATTCAGTTCAGCTGTGGGAGAAGCAGAAGTCCCTGACACAACTTTCATGCTTCCTGAAACCAAATCCATCTGTGAGAATGAAGGACATCTGTGCTTCTCATTCTGCTCACTTTATACTAGGTTGTGTATTCAGTATAATGCATTGAGACTGGATTTATTAATTTGTGTTTTTGCAAAGCACAGAAGTATTTCTTAAAGTAAAACTCTTAAACAAATACATCGACACCAGGAATCTAGGAAAAGATTGGGGAGATTTCAAACTCAGTGGAACGACCAAACAGAGGTATTTCACCACAGGATTAGTGACGACAGCTCTATCATGTGACTCACTTAATCCTTAAGTTAGGACATACTGGAAAAACCTCATTTGCAAACACTATTTTGTCTTGAATATGTTCACCATTTGATGAAAACCTATTGAAATTTTTGATCTAATGCAACAGAAATTGGCAGATGTTTTTGTTGCTTTAAAGCACAGAACTGCATGGGATAGGGGAAATCTTCTCAGTTGTGCTGAACAAGCACATTTTTTGCTGCTCTGAGATGTACAGTTGTCTGCATGAGAAGGGTTGAGGCACAAATGTGACAGCTACAAAGCACAAGGAAGTGCCCTGCCCATCTGAAGCTTGTTATGAACCTGAGTTTTGGAAACAGCATAACTCAGTTCCTTGGTTTGCAAAGGACATTATATTTACATTGTGCATTATGTTCTTTTGTCACCAAAACTGTATGTGGGGTAAGGGATTCAGGATGTTGCTGCTGTAGTCTGTAGAAAAGGTTTCTTGCCCCCTCTCTCCTGGTCATCATAGTTATATAAGAAAAACCTGGTCTTGTTCTGCTGTGGAAGAACAGGTCTGTTAGATGTCATTAGAAGAAAGAAATGAAAAATTGACCTCTATCAGAACATGAAGAAAAAGAATCACAGAACCTATCTGTTATGAATCATTATTGTTCATTCATGTCAAGTAAAAAAAAGCAGCAGAAGCGGTAAAATGAAGAGTAGCCCAAGTTTACTCAAACACCATGGATGCTGACCAAGGGAACATGAAGGTTCTCCAACTCTTTCATTGGCATCAACTGAAAAATCAGAAGTGCTTATTGAGCAAACACAGAGCTTGGCATTACTGAGGACTTGGGATGAACCTGTCTAGCATTCATGCTCTATTACTTTGTTTGAGAAGAACGCCTGGGCAATATGCCAACATGAATGCAACCTATTAACTTCCTCATCTGTAAAAAAAAATGTGTGAGCAACAAAACTGGAGAAACAAGAATTAAAATTTTTACTTCCCTTAGCATACAACTGTCGGCATGGGAAGAATAAATACTCCTTTTAGTAAGTGAAATGTTATTTCAGTATGTGGTTCAAGTGATAACCTTATCAGAATGGAGGAATTTATCTTCTGTATTTTTCTCAGCACAGTCTCAGCACTGTGTCTCTAGCAGCTGAATATCTATCCAGGTAAGAAGAAACTAAAATTGTCAGTGGCATCTCATGAGCTTAGAATATCCTGAGTTGGAAGGGACCCCACAAAGCATCCTTTGCACAACACTGTCCATGTACACACAAATTATGTAAATAATCTGCATGTGAATAGGAAATCTAGCACATTCCAAACCTGTCAGATGATGTGTACACAGGTGTCTCAGCTGTGCAGCTCATGGTCACTAAAGTTTATACCTGTGGTTTACAGAGTCCTTATTTGATAATGTAATAAAAGCAATCCTTAGCAGTCTGGTTCAGGGGCTGCTTGTTAATATGTTATGGCTTTTCTTTGTCTTCAACAAACTGTTCTTAAGACTCAGTTCATTACCTTTTGAAATCACAAGAGAAACTTCTCCCTTTGATTGTATTTTTAAAGATAAATTGAGACTATAATCACATCTTTCCCAGACTTTAACTGAAAACTCACCTTTGTTTCTCTTTAATACCTCTTAAGGTGTTTGGTTTTTCCTGATGTCAGATTTTTACAACTGCAAAGTCACAAGGACAAACAGCTGTGAGATGGAAAAGCTATCATTTAGAAGACTAAACATGCAATTATTTGAGCATAAGCAATGAAAAACAAGGGAGCAAATACTTAAAGGTTTTGTTCACTTGTGCCTACAATAAATAGGACCAGATTTAAACAAAACTAAAAGTAAAAGGTCTAGGCTGTGTCTTACCCATCATGTCTTTCATAGTTTGCATTGTTTTCTTCTTTTAAATTTTTTGTTTTCTTTTTCTTCTTTTTTGTTTTCTTCTTTTCAATTTTTTATTGTTCTCCTAATGTGTACAACAAGAATCATGAAAACCCACATATGTACAGCTGAACAAGTGTTATTACATAGCCTGGAATAGGTCTCTTTTCCAATTTTATTATCAGCTATATCAAAAATCCAAGTCTTATGTTTAGTAGCATAGGACTTAACTTCCTAGTGTTCTGTTGCTTTATGATGTGTAATTTCATGAGGATCTTTTTCCATTTTAAAAAAAGTAATTATCAAAACTTCGCAATCACACTGAACAATTTGAAAAAGTGATCTCAAAGTAGAATTATGTTTTTCTCTATTCTCCTGCCAATTTTGTATTTTTTTTCTCCAGCCAACCTTATGATTTTGCTGGGAAATGTGACTAACTTGTGGTGCCTGAATGTCTTGGAGCTGGCATTGCTGAACTTGTTCTCTATGTAATTTTCTAGATTTAGTATCAGTACGGGATGAGCTTTGTAGAAAGAGCTAAGATGTTTTATTAGAAAACTGATCCAGACAGCAAAAAACATGCTGAGATATTTTCAGACTTTTAGCATTGTAATACAAAACCATATATATGTATTAAATGTGCATGTAGTTCAGTCTCTAGTAATGTTCTGAGAAGATGAAAATTCCTCCTCAGCTTCATTGAAGACAGATTGAGAGATATGAAAAGATCAGCAGAATTCTTCTCTTAAAAAGCTTTCCTTCATTTTGTATCTGTATTTTGTATCTCCCCTTCGTAGAAGTATGACAACATGTCATTTCATTTCTTGAGTGGAGCTTATTTGGTCTACTCTATGTACTTCTGTTTGTTCAAGACACCTTTCTTGTCTTCTATATTTCCTACCTAACTATCACCAGCAGACCTGAGACTGACATGAATACTTCCTCGATTGCGCTTGCTAAAATGACTTGTCCTTCAACAACATCAATTTCTAAGCTGAGAGCAAGGAAAATTACATTCATGAATAAATTGCTATCTCCCAAACTAAGCCATAGAATTAATGCTATGACCAATTTCACCACTTGACAAATAAACTACAAGGTAAAAGTTGGAGTCCTCTTGGAACCATCTGGACATGTAGTGGAGTGACATCCCTCCTCATGCTCTGGCTTAGGAACCAGTGAAAGATCAAAAATCAAATGAGTGCCTTGTTCTGATAAGAAGTTTTCAGTCCCTTGGTTTTTCACAGGCTAGGGCTTGATTCCAAATTGTGCACTCAAATTACAGGCACTCTGGTTTGCATACTGTGAATGCAGCTCTTCAAAACACTCATCTTTGAACCCTGTAGGCAATCACATCTTACAAAAGGCTGAGCTTAGGACTGAGTTTGGTATTTGCAGTATGCATAAGCAGCCATTGACTTAAGCAGCTCTGATTCCTGTTTCATAGCAAAGTTACATTTTGCCATGCTACTAGCTGTCTAGCCTGGTAAACATAATGCTTTACTCTATGTTTTTCAGGATGGCAGTTCCCCATATGGTGCCAGGTATGTGGGCTCCATGGTAGCTGATGTTCACCGTACCCTGATGTATGGTGGGATCTTCATGTATCCTGCTAATCAGAAGAGTCCTAAAGGAAAGGTATATAATTTGATTTCTTTTCTGGTGAACTTAGCCAACCTAATACCTCTGGTACTACCAGAGCAATAGTTTAGATAAGTAAACAAATAATAACTTTCCACTGTGGAAAAAATTATTAATGAAAATGACATTCAGAGATTGAACTTAGGAAAGAAATCTAGGCAATTGTCAATTTAGGCCAGAAATCTTCCTCTATGCTTTTATATTATGAAATACCCAAGTGATTTTCACTGCAACCAAGGACTTAATTAATTTTTCTAAAGATAATATTTTAGTACCATAGAAATCCATTGAGACACCTGTGCATAGCTGGCAGATACAACACAGATCTAAGAAAAACCTCTGCACTTTAAACTGGCAACTAAAGTTATCCCACCAGCTGGTGGGCTACACTGAGCCCCAGAAAGAGTTTTGGCCAATGCTAGAAACAAAGGTTTTCCTACCTTATGTTTCCAAGGGGCACTGAACTTATATCACCAGCTCTGCAAACCTGGGCTTCTACTACGTGATCAGAAAAGGTGATTACAGTGGAAGGTGGGTTCCATGAATGCTGAGATCAGTATTTTAGGAAAATACGACTTCCCATTTGGACACCTGCACAAAATGCTCCATGACAATGCAGTGCAATGCAATGCAGTCAGCCTTTGAAACTGATGGGCCATGGACCACTGTCAACCTCAACCTCTCTCCTGCAGCACCCTTATTATCAACTTTCTAAACAAATATGTTTTAAGAGACCTCGTCATACAGCTGATCTGTGGACCAACAGTAACCTGCAGGTCATCCTTAGGAAATTATTGGCTCAGTGCATAACAGATTGGACATGGTGTTCTGACTCCAAGAATAAATTCTTTCCTGATCTACACCATATTTAAAACCTTTTATTCAAATGGCTGGTACATGGAGGAATCTGCCCGATTTCCCACACTGGTCTCAGAATATCCTAACGTCTACCGTCTTTAGGGAGAGAGGACTACTGGTCCCGTCATGGTGAGCTTGTATTTACCAAAATACCAGCAGATCCAAATGGTCTTCAAAGCCAAAACAGAAAAATAATTCTCTTCAACATATACAACCAAAAATGTCTGCATGTTTGTCCAGGCAAAAATGATTTAAATTTTTGGATCAGCATCCCACAGAAAAAAACCCAAAACACCACCCCAAAAAGCCCTCACTAAACAATGTGGATCTGTTTGTACGTGCGAGAAAGGGACAAAAAAGGAATTTGCTGTGTGTGAAAAAGTGCATTTGCTGACTGGCCTCTTCAAATTAAACTTTTTCTTTTGAAATCTGTACTAAACCATTGTTGAAAAGAGAGGATGAGAAACAGGACAAAAGAACAAAGGAACAAAGTATTTACATAACTTTATAGAAATAAAGGTTTTCACAGGAGTTAGCCCACATTTATTATTGCATTGCTCTGGCTTGCACTGCCGTAGTAAAGAGAGTAATGGAAGAAGGAAAACATGCTATTATTACAAATGAGGTTTCTTTCCTTCTCAAAGTCCAGGTGTATTTTGTTCTTTTCACATATATCTTTTCTTACTGGAGAAATAAAACCCTTGTAGCAAGTGCCCTGATCATCTTTCCCCTGAAAAACAGTCTATGCAATTGATTAGAGAGCTGAAAAGAATCAAATATCACTGGAATTGATCAAAAGTCTTTAAGAGTAAATGCAAATGACATGCATGTAGGCCCTAAAATATACAGAGCCTTCTTTAAATTAAAGAAAGAAAACTAAATGCTCAATAAACAAGACAACAAATAAATCCTCTTTTCAAATGATATATTTTGAACAATATTTTTTATAAACTTAAGGCTTATAGTTCTCAATTAGGTGAAAATGTTAAACCTATCTGAAGACAGAGCCCTTCTGAAGATCCCTAAGTGCAATTGCACTGCTACCTAAAGCAAAACTGCTTTCCTCAAGTTGCATAGCCACAGCTTAGCAACAAGAGAATTGAAATGTGGTTCCATGGTGATACCACTGCTCTGTGCTGGCTCATGATCTTCCAGAACTGGGCCAAGCAATAGGAAGAAGAGTGAAAGATATTGGTCCTCTGTTGCCTCTGAGATGGACTCCTTGTATCAGAAGTAGCACTTCAGTGGGCTTTAAAGATAAGAAAGAAAGTAATATGGTTTGTGATATATCATGGTTTTATTGCAGTGTGCTAAAGGCATGATGGGTAGTGAAGTCCTGTATTCAACCCATTTCTCTGTCTCTATATATGACAGCATTCTGTCACTCTTCCTTTTCCCCAGAAAACATTCCCTCTTTTGCACAGGTGAAGAGTCCTTTAAACAAAATATGTGCTAATATTATTGTAAATGTTGTTGTACGTGAGCAGCTCATAGACAAACCTACAGAAATTATGCCTGCTCGGAACTGACCAGCTATCATTGATGTTCATTTAAACACAGAAGCTTTTGGCATATGTCCTAAAAAAGTTTGCATTACACCAGAACACACTCACCCCAAGAGGTAACATTTTAAAAAAATGTAAACGGATATCTGGATCCAAACCAAAATGGAAATTTTGCTTTTAATAAATAACTGCAAGTTCTTCTGAAGCCACCATCTGGATAAGTTCAGGCCACAAATATCTATCTAAATTTCTGAGGAGAAGCAATAAAATCCTGAAATTTGAAACTGGGAACATCAAGTTTCAAACTCCAAAATATCCTGACTAAACATAACATAGATTATCCCAAGCTCTGAATTAACACATAAAGCCTTCATATGAGAAGATATTTTGACTTTTCTTTCCCAGTACTGTTAGCTTAGCTGGCTTAACTGTTTTGCTGATGTCTGTGGGACACCTACTTTTGACATTTTTGACAAAAGACAGCTTCACTGGTGCTGCACATCTGTATGTCAGCTTGGAAATGACAGTGGTGATGCCTGGATGTAGGATCAGTGCACTCTTCCTCTAAACAGAAGGCTTTAGGGAAGGTGAGTAGAAGAGAGGGAAGGGGGGGCTCTGTGGAAGACATTGCTACTTAGGTCAATTGAAGTTTGGTACAAAATTTTCCAGAATCATAAAAGGAATGCTAAGTTTTGGCAAGTCCTTTGATATAATTTCCCCCAAAGGTAATCATGTGTTTCCTCTTTCTTTCTAGCTTCGTCTTCTCTATGAATGCAACCCCATGGCTTTCATCATCGAGCAGGCAGGTGGGATAGCAACTACAGGGACCGAAGCAGTGTTGGACGTGAAACCTGAGAATATTCACCAGAGAGTTCCTCTTATACTTGGCTCTCCAGATGATGTGCAAGAATACCTTGCTTGTGTACAGAAACAAAAGAAGAGCAGCTAAAGGCTTTCCACATCAGACCTTGCTTGTCCATTTTCAGTCTCCAAGAAAAGCTTTTCCTTTCAAAATGGTGGATTCTAGCATTTACCACCAATCTCTCAGTGAAAGTCCCACTTTACAAGAACAGGAAAAATAGTGAGATTTCATTTTTCCTTGCAGGCAAGTGTAAAAATCCTTTAATTCTGATTTATGCAGGGCAAGTGCAGAGACAGAGTCGTGATTTCCAAACAGAAACCACTTACTTTATATAATATTAACAAAAGGAAGTGAATTGTGTCAGTATCCCCATTTGATCTGAAGTTTTACATCTGACATTACATGGATGGCATTGTTTGCGACAGGATTTCCACATCAATATTTTTAATGCCATTATCTGTATTTTCTGTCAGAGGCTTTCTTGCAGATACTTTTTATCTTGTCAGCCCTAAGAAGAGCAGAAGTTTCATGCTGTCTGAAGCAGTATTTTTAAGCTGCAAATTATATATATTTTGGGTAATTAATAGAGATTAAAAGGCTGCAGCATTGCCAGGGTATTTCATTTCTCATAAGAACAGGAAATATCATGTGTTATTTGCACACCTTTCAAAGCACAAATTACAATAAACCATTGCTATGGATGTGACACCCAAATCGTGCCTATTATGTTAATCCATTGTCCTCTGCAACAGAAGAGCATGCAAAGACACTGTTATACCTCCATTTCTCTTACTTTGAAAGGTTCTTATTTCAGACTGAAGCTCACCCTTTAACACGTTATATGGCCATTCCAGGTCACTGTGTTGTCCTGTCCTTAAGTGGAAGGGAACACCCAAGTGTAGTAGATGCTTGTGGTCAGAGGGAACAACAAAAGTCAGATGGTCTGCAGAAGCTTACAAAATTTTATCAGTAAATTCCGCACTTGGCATGAGAATTGATACCAGTTAGTTCCTGATCTCCTAGAATGAGCACACGGCAGTGGGGTTTGAATAAAGAGGTAGGGTAAAAGGGGAGACAGTGGGAGGGAGAGAGAGGCAGAGAGAGAGAGGTGAATTAAAGAGGAAGGGGAAGGCAAGAGAGACACAGAGGGAGAGAGAGAGAGTCCTGGCGCCAGCATGGCTCCAGCTGATGGCGTGTCCAGGGTCTGGGGGTGCACATGTACCTGGGCTTTGTGAGGATATTCTTTTTTCCCTGCCATGAAGATAGCTTTCTCATTTTCTATCCAAATTAGTTGTCATGCACAGTCTGTTCTTTCAGACCTTTCTGGAAATGGTTCAGAGAGCTTCAGGCATCTTGGGTAGCCTTGATCCTTCCCTACAGTCCATGCCCCCTTCTCAGTCGCATTCCTTTGCTTGTGCTGTGTTGGCCTTAGCTCCAAGAGTTACAACAAGGATGTTTGTCCTGGAAAAGTGCTGCCCTACTTCTGTATGGTCACCATCTCCAACCACCCCCTGTTCTTTCTTACAGTGTGTGTTACGAACAATCATTGGTTGTTATTATCAACAGTCCTTGGTTGGCTCCACAACTATCTGGTTATTGCTGTTTGAGACATACACATTAGCCCTTTGTCTTAGGGTGTCAGGATCCTGTGTGAATTTCCTGAGAGCCACCTTCAACCTCTTCAAAGACCTACTTAGAAGAATCCCATGGGATAAGGCTCTAGAAGATAAGGAGGTCCAAGAAAGCTGGTCAATATACAAACATCACTTCTTCCAAGCTCAAGACCTGTGTAGCTCTATGAGCAGAAAATGAGGCAAAGGGTAGATCTCTATGGATGAGCAGAGAGTTTTCACACCTGAAAAAAGAACTGGGGCCCTGTGGGATGACTACAGGAACATCAGCAAGGGATGCAGGGATGAGATGCAGAAGACCAAGGTCCATTTGGAATTGAATCTGGCAAGGGCAACTGAAAGGGCTTCTACAAGTACCTCAGCAGCAAAAGAAAGATTAGGGAAAATGTGGAGCCACTGCTGAATCAGATGGATGTTGTGGTGATGGAAGACACAGAGAAGGCAGAATTACTGAATGCCTTCTTTGTCTCAGTCTTTACTGGTGAGGCCAGCCCTCAGGAGCTCCAGACCTTGGAGGCAAGAGAGGAAGGCTGGAGAAAGGAAGACTTCCCCCTGGTTATAGAGAGTTGGGGTAAAGGTCAGCTAGAGAGACTTAACACCCATAAATCCATGGGCTCTGATGGGATGCACCCATGGGTGCCCAGGCAGCTGGCAGATGTTGTTAAGCCAACCTCCATTACCTGTGCAAAATCACAGAGGAGAGGTGCCTGATGACTGGAGGAAAGCCAACCCAACCTTATTTCCAGCTCCAAAAAGGGCAAGAAGGACCTGGGAAGGTATGTCCTGTCAGCCTCACCTCCATAACTGAAAAGGGAATGGAACAGCTCATTCTGGAGATCATGCCCAGGCATGTAGACGACAATAAGGTCATTGGGAGTAGTCACCATGGATTCACCAAGGGGAACTCATGCTTGACCGATCTGATATACTTCTGTGGTGGCATGGCGGGATGGGTCAGTGAGGGGAGAACAGTCAATGGTCTAGGCCTTGACTTCAGCAAGGCTTGTGACACTGTCTCCCATAACATCCTCGCAGGTAAGCTCAGGAAATGTGGGTTAGAGGAATGGTGAGGTGGATCAGGAACTGGCTGAATGGCAGAGCTCTGGGGTTGTGATCAGCAGAGCAGAATTCACCTGGAGACCTACAGCCAGTGGCATTC
>WEKY01042325.1:0-21686 GCA_013390045.1 Picathartes gymnocephalus
ACAAACACTGTCCAAAATGTCAGCAGGATTGTAGGTGAGCTGACTGCTTACTGCAAGACAGTCATCTAAGGGCTGAATTCTAAAGGCTTTTAATAACGAACAACAAGTAGGAACAGAACTGAGGTTAAAAAAAAAAATCCAACGACCCTTTGACCCCAGTAATGATGCTGAAAAAAGAGGAAAAAACAACACAAGTTGTTCCCTGTCTTTATGCTTATGATCTCTCTGACGCAGGATGATCCTGTTAAAGACAGCCAACACTCTCAGATCTGGAATTTATGAAATTGCACAGCAAAAGAAGCCATATGGCTCATTGAGATTTTGCCCTGAAGTTTTCATATTTATATCACAACAGCTTGACATGAGTGAAAACCCTGCTGATTCCTAAAGTGGAATAACACAAATAAGCTTAACACATGGCTCACAATCCTAAATGGAACAGTCAGATGATCCACGAATGGAATACTTAATTTTCTTTACCTGGAGAGGTAGATTCACCTTTGCATCTACCTTCTGTGCACTTCCTTTTCTCTTTAGGCTCACTCAGAAGTGCCCCATTTATCTGTTTTTCAGCCACACCTGCTTGAGTTCCTGCACATTGGAAAGAACTATGCTTTGAGGAAATGGTCTTTAAAGATAAATCAGTGGGCTCAAGACAAATCCTTTTTCCCTTCAGTGCAATCTCTAATGGGAACTTGCCAAACAGATTTCTGAGTGAATGAAAGCCACCTCACTGAAGTCTGGAATCATTATTGTGCTACCTGAATAACTCATTTCTCTTAATATTATGAACTCTATCATCTCACTGCCGTTATTGACAGAGTTGGTTTTCACCTCTACATCCCAAACTTCCTCTTGCTTATTCAAGAATATAGAATACATATAAATATATCCCCTAGCTTTCTCACCCTGCAGTTGCTTAAAAAAAAATTGTCAACATGGTCAAATATTTGTGTCTTTCCATGTTGTTTTTCCAGCAAAAGTCAGTGTGGCAATACCCCAAGGAGAACTAATATTCCTAAGTCTTTTACCAGCTTCCTAAAGAATGACTTTCTCAAGTTTTCTGGATCAAGCTTTCTGTAGCAGATACCCACCACAATATTTCTTCAAATGGTTGCCATTCCATTCTGCCTGAGTGATGCATCAATGAAGTCTTGCTTGTGACATTAAACAGATATTAAACTCCAGGATGCTTCTCTTCCTACCAGCAGTGCTGAGAAAACTCTATCTGGGCCCCAACATCTTTTGCCCCTGCTGCTGGAGTCTTCTAGTCACCTTTGATGTGCTCTGGGTCTCTGCTGGCATTGTCATAGCTGCTGTCATGGACACGCAGCAAAAGTAAACAAGCTCTGGTAATCTCTTTCCCACACTGAGATCTCTGACTCGCGAATAAACTGCCTCAGAGATCAGGTCTGGTCAGCTGGTACCACTGTCACTCAGAGAAGTGTCTTATCTCTTGTCAACCATGGCTTTATTTCAGCGGTACTGATGAGGGTACATGTGTCAGACTCAGACAGCTGAATTGCCCTTCCAGATAAAACCTCTCATCCAAGTAATCTGAAGGGACCATCTTCCAGCCTTCATGGCTGTAGAGTCTCTTTCTCCCCATGCTTCTACCTACCCTGATCTTCTCCTCCCATCCTGATGCTGTGGATATCAGGATTTCTCCCTTCAGGGTCTCTGAGAAAAACTTCTTCATCTTCCATTTTTTTGTCACTGTGTAGCCTGTTCTTATTTGCCAGGTCCTTCCCCTGGCAGCATGGAAGCTAAACAAGGATGCATGGCAAGGAGCTCACACACCTTCCTTCCATGGTGTTCTGCAAACAGAAGCCTGAATCTTGCTCAAGGTAGCTCCCCAGAAAGGTATGAATTACAGTGAAATTTGTGTAGATTTTAAATTACTCAAAAACTGTTTACTGACAAAAAATAGATTTTGCCCCTTTTTAAGGAATGAGGGAACACAAATTACTTCTTTCATTCTAGCTACTGTAAAGTGAAATAGCACAAAGAAAAAAAAAGAATAAATTAACCTGACATTTATAAAGAATGGTAAATTAAAATATGGCCACAAAGCAATTTACCAGATGAGGTTAAACCACATGGAATCATGTTAGTTTATATTAATATTATAATATTTTTCAGTGCCTTGTTTCAAACAATATTCAGCCCTCTTTAATTAGATAATCAATGTCTTTTTCCTCCCACCCAGCTTTCATGCATATCATTGCACGAAAAATCTTTTCTTCTGCTACTGTCAGAAATGGTAAAGGTTTCATTCCTATTCTAACTGGAAGACTGGTAGAACAAAAAGATAATAAAATAATAAGACTGTGTCCATCCCATTCACTCCTTTTCCCTGAATCAATTAATTTTAAGTATCAGTGTTGAGAATTAATAAATAAAAAGACTACTCCCTTACTCAGAGAATCGTAGCTGTTGATATTATCTAACACATTTCTGAAAATCTTTCATTGTTAGGTAATTAATTATTAATACTAATCAATACAAGGAGCAAGAAAACAAGAAAAGAAAATCAGATGAGTTCATGTAGAATTTGCATATTCACACAATGATTAAGGTTGGATAGTAGTAGGTTGGATAGTAGTAGGCAGGGCTGGTTACACACTTGCAAAAGAAGTTCATGTTCTGCTGTTCCTTTCATATTAGCATGTTTTTACATAAAATATGTATGATTAAGGGTAAATCAAACAGCAAACAAGTTATAGGTTGAATTTTTTTTAATAAAAATTGCTTCATCAGAAAACAGTTTTTATGTTTTTATCATTTTCTCTCTCCTAAATATTTGTTAAAGAATTTCTGTACAAATATTTTTGTACAAACTTTTTACTGTAGCTGATTGATTTCAATACATGTATTTTGTGGTAAACATATGGAACTTCTCATGTGATCTGAAAAATTTCTGAAGTAGCAAGTCTGTGATTGTTGACAGAAAGGAATGCTGTTCCAAGAAAACAGTTTATAAACTTTTGTCACTGACATATCAAAATTTTTAAGTTCAGAGTAAAAAGATAAGGTTCACTAAGCAGTTAACTGACAAAAAAGAGATTGTCCAACAGATGAAATGTGGAAGAATCCAGCACAGAAATTCGTTAATTAATTAATAAGTTCAGATCATCTTTACAACTGTGCTTATTTACTTTAGACTGATTTAATCTTTTTTCTTGTTTAATTCTTGGCTATATTTTGTTGATTACAATAATAAATTGTCTCTAATGGGCAACTAAAAGCCTCTCTATTAGAATAGACCTGAATAAACCTCAAAAGTATATGCACAAATGATAAAACTAAACAGTCAGCAGACAGACAATTTCCTTTACAGCTATACAATATATTGCATTAAGTATCATACTTCTTTATTTACATATAAGCATATACTCATAGCATATACCATGCTTCTCTATTAGCATACTATGTATCAAACAAAGAATATTTATTTGGAAAATGCTCTTTTTTGTGTTTAGGAGTGAGAAGCACATTACACATTCAGAAATTTCATTCTGCTGATATTAATGAGTTTCCTTTTCTACTGTATTTGCTTATAATACTTCTAGAGAAGAATTTCTAAATACCATAAATGAACACTAAAAACAGGTTTAATTTTTCTGAAAAAGACTTTCCTTTTAAGGCTATTGCTAAAAGTCAAAAGCCTAGTTTATAAAAATGACATAGAAAATAAATTGCCTGATATAAATCTCTATTTCTTTATGTGAAACTATTGATATATGTTTGTTTTATATGCTCAGCATAAATGTGTACATGAAATGTTTTGATGTGTAATAGTGAAGTCTCCTATAATCAGAAGTGACACCTCTTCAGTGTTGTTATTCTTTAAGAAAATAATCTAATAAATAAAACCTTTCCTACTAACATTTTAAGGAATTAAATCTGACAACAGTTTTCAAATTCAGCATTTTGCTGTAAAAGTGTAGCCTGCAAAATACATCTCATTGCAGACTGCATGCACAATTATGACAACATAGCGAAAATAAAATATCTACCAGAAAAACAAGTGTGCCATTTGGATGGCAATTTCCTAAATTATAACAAGCAGTCTGGTAATGGCATTAAATATGCACTCATGAGGACAAGAAACTTTTAAGAACTACCTAGCAGGTAGCAGCACCAGCACTGTGATTTTGTGATCATAAAATCACTGCAACAGCAATGTTTCTGTCTTTTTTAACTTACCTTTTAACAACAGTGCTAAAAGACCCTTCTAGCATTGAAATGAATCACTACCATTTTCCAAGATAAATTAAGTAAACTGAATTCTTTAAAATAAAAATAAAAATTGTATTTAGCTATGGGAGATAACCCAATGTACAAAGGTACTCTAAAGTTATATGAAGACATGCCTGCCCAACCTCCCAATTGCTGCCCCCAATCTATATACAACTTAATGTTTCTCCCAAGATTGCCCTTTTGAAATGAGTAGATACAACAAATTTAATTCAAAAGTTATTTGATCATTTCAGAAAAAAAAATGTGGTTTTGTTTTTATCACCTTAACACAGCTCAGTAGCTCATACTCCCAAAGCTTTTGTGGTCTTGCCATAAAATCCCAGGAATACTAATGAGCAAGAAGTTAGATACCTACAATTTGAGCTCCTTGCAGCTGTAAATATTAAAAGTCTTAATGCTAAAGATAAAATTTTCTCTATTAAAAGTTCAAAACTTTGGGAAGCTTAGATGTATCTCTAGGCTTGCCATTATTTTGAAAGCTGCCTGCTTATCTTGATCTGCTATGGGACATAAGAAAAGAAAATATCTCCACAACTGGGATGATTAAAGACTAGCAAAAGTAAATAAAAAACCAGAAGTACCATGGAAGTGGTACTGAAACATGCATATTTTTGTATTACTTGAAATTATGCTGAGTATTATAATAAAAGTTTAAAACCTAACAAGATTTTTCTTACACTTCAGATTTATAGAAAATGAATTCTTTTCTTTGGAATCCAAATTCTACTTTCCATTAAAGGAACTGCTTTGAGATTCTACATATAAACAGTGGAAGGGCATTTTCTCTGAAATCCATACTAATTGAAAATCATATACTTGTGTTTTTTTAAAGGAAGGATATTAAAAAAAAATACTTAGCACTTTTCAAGTAAAAATACACTTCCTTAATTACATATGATAGTGCAGAGCATGCAACAGTGCTGAAATACAACATGAGAAAGACCCACATCACAAATTTTAAAATTAAGATCACACAGATATATATATATATATTATTGCTCCGTACCTGTATAAATTTCCGTAAAAATAGAAAAAAAGCAGAAGTTGAATGTATTATTTAGATGTAATTCTTTTTCTTCAAAATATACAAGTTTATAATGAATACACAATGAAGATATATCTGTATCCACATCTGTGAATTTCACGTTTCACATAAAAACATGTTTCACTCTTTCTCAGAAACCAAAATAAGAATTCCACTGAGGAAAACAATTAACAAAAATTTATTTCATATTGAAACATATAGGAATGCTCTTCTTTTCAGTCTTTATTTTATCTGCACCAGCATTCAACTGAAACTAATAGTATGTGTGGAAAACTTACAGAAAACTTGTATCGAACTTAGTTTTTCCTTATGGCCTTGGACTTGTGGGTGTCAGTTTGAGTTGCATAAGGACTACCTTTAGTTCTAGTGGCAAACTCTTCTGTGTTCCAAGACCACACTTTCATTTTCTTAAAATTTGAGTGATTGGACAGATATTATTTATAGCATTTGATATCAATAATATATTTTTTTTTATTTGCAGATGACCCTATGCCATAAATAGGCTCATTATGTAGAAAAATAAAGCTAAAAACTTTTGCATCAGTAATCAAAAAAACCCCTCTGAAATTTGGTAAACTTTTCTTTGCACAGCAGCAATGCCTTCATAATTTGTAGGGTGGCCCTGGAAAAGGTAACCATGTTTTAAGTCTTTGAAAATGGTGGTTTGCACATACTTTCTGGAAAACTAAGGGCCAGATTTGCATTTGCAATGAATATAAGTTGTATCACCTCCTTAACTTAAATCTGCTTCCTGAATAGAGGATCTTGTACATCATTCTCACAGAATGGCTGATGAAATTCAAACTCCTTATTAGCTGTAAGTGACTGGATTTAGACATGAAGTATTCCCAGATTACTCATGGCTGTAAAGGCTTAGAGAATTTTTTTGTGAATTAAGATATGTCCCAAGGTGCAAACTAAAAGCAGAGTTGAAACTACAGCACTTACCTTACTGAATTTTTATGGACAGAGTTAAGCAAACACAGCTTTTAGAGATGTCTTTGTGTTCTCAGTGCTGTTCTGGAAGGCCACAGCTCTCCTAGAGACCTTGGCATATCTTCCAGACCCTTGTGGATATCTAACATACCCAAAAGAACCTATATAGACACTGGAAATGGCTAGGAATGGCTTTCTCTCTGAATTGTTTCATTTTGGAGGCAGAAGCAGCTGAGTTTATTCATCTAGATGGCAGTTTTTAGGAACAATACAAAACTCAATAGAAATATCAGAAAAAAATTCCAAAGTCTTGCAGCGACTTCATACATGAGCCAACGGCAAGTCCCAGCTCATACTGATTTCCATTTAGGCGTTACATATCCTTTATTGTTCAGAGGCAATGCATGTTTTCTAGGTAATATAACCCAAACTTGGCCACTCTGCTTCTCTTCCCTCAAAAAGCTCCCATGTGATACAGAGGGCCTTTCATATATCTATGCATCGGTTCCATTTCTCTCCTAAATAAAATTTTATTTGGCTGTTCAGTGTCAAGAGAGTGGCAAAACAAGATAAAACCTTATGTTGAACAGAATATAATGGTTTATGGCCTAAAACAGAGCTAGAAAGAGTCAGAGGTCTTGCAAACCTGCCTGTTTGCATGGGGCTTGGCACAGGAAAGACTGAGGTTTGGCTATGAGCAGTGGAAAAGTAATTGCTCCATTATCTCTACTCTAGCTTTTTGCCTTCATGAGCACTTAAATTTCTTACTTATTATCTGTTTTGTAATTAGCTGTTTCCATAATAGAGTGTCCTGTGATGAAAACTCCATTATTACTCTTGTTTTTCGACAGACTTAAGCATTCTTTTTTTCTGCTGAGTTGCCTTTCTTACTAGTTTACTTTCTTTTGCAACACGTTTAATGGTCAATTACCATTTTTGCTTTGATCTTAATTGGAACACATTTGGAGACACGTGTCATTAAGACTACAAGAAATAAGTAGACATTTCCTCGGAACTGAATGTCAATTTTCCTCTACAATTGCATATAATGGATTTAAAAGGTCATACCTATTAGCAACATCTAGACAAAATACATACAGTGCATTTTTTGAAATGAGTCATGTAAATAATTTGGATCAAATGATAAAAATCTTTGCACCATTTATTAAAAATATTATTAAACCACTGGTGGATTTTCTCCTTTTTTTTCAAGTAAAAAAAATCATGCCAACTCTCATAGGACTATCATATATCCAATATTCAGTCTCTAACTGAAGCTAGAATTTTAATGCTTTCTTCCTTCCTGAGCTTTCTTTGGGAACAGCAGATTACTGGCTCAGTCCATGTGTCACAGAAATGTTGTTAGTTTCACCTTTGCCTTAAATACCTGTGTAGAAAATGGCAAAAATTTGCAATTCTGGTGTGGGAGTGCAAGATCTGTTTGTAATTATCAATAATGGCAAAGAAGAAAAAAGCAACCTTTTAAGTCTTTATCTTCTGTAAAAATGAGCTAGTTTAGAAACTATAGTGAGATAATTCACCTTTTGCATGCTAAGAATGCTGAAAAGTAGTTTGCCTGATACAGGGACAAACTCACTCTGCTACATTCTCAGTAAGGACTGCTGTCTAATAGTTGTGAGTAACTTCATTGATGTGGCTTTAAAATGTTGGCATTTCAAAGGTCTGAACCGTAAGCTTCCATTAATTACTATGAACTTGACTGTTAAAAGAATATTTGAATATATCTCAATGTTCTTACAAAACACTAGAACCACCAATAGAAACAGCATGGATATAAATATAGGTAAAGCTATAACATTTACTAATTGCAGTGCTTTTGAATATGTTTGAATTTTTAATGGGACAGCACAGTATTTTCTGATAGAGCCATGGGAGCTTTCATTTTACCTTCTGGGAAGTTGTTAGGACCCCTAAATGAGATACAGCCTCACCATATGTTTCTCACTCCTGCTCTCTGCCCAAGGACCTAACATCAATTCTGTAATAATTGTGATTCTATTATAGAAAGGCTTCAATTTTAGAAACAATATCATCATAGAAAAGTTATTATAATAACTTCCCAGCTAGGATACTCTAATGGAATCAAACTCTTAATAATATTAAGAATATTAAAATATTTGACTTGGTCTTGCACCCAAATCAAGTTTGTCTTCCTTCCTTCTTGCAGTTCCAGTTGCTCTGTCAGCGGGGAATGCAACAGCTTCTCTCTTCTCTCTTTCTGAGGAACTTCAGAATGCCCACTTATACAAAATATCGAATATACATGACTATCACTGTTGTACCTCAGTTATGATAGAAAACGGGTGAAGGGGAGGCATTTCTAAAATGCATATTTGCAGGTACTGATATATTAGAACGAAGCAGAAGCAACTGTACCAGACATACTAAAGTTAAATCCTATATGTAAAGAACATCGCACTGCAGTATATGTAGGTGGCAGCACGGCCATTTCAGGTCTAAGCAAGAGGTGTGACAATGACTTGTACCATACAGGTTGGTGGCAGAACACTGCTGAAAGCCAGCAGAAACAGAGAATTTATAACATGGACATTTATAAGTGGATTGTTGTGTTTGATTAATTACAACATATTCACAAACACGTACAGTACTTCTAGCATAGATAACTATTATAAATGGCAAAAGCATATTATACAGACCTAGAGGATATTTTTTTTTCCTCTGTTTAACCTTAGTCACAGCACAGGCTCAGTGGGGCTCAGTAACTTCTAGGATTTCTGTGGGCTTACACAGGAATCTCTTTCTCTAACCAGATTAATAACATAATATGGCATAGATTTTCTTCTGTTGATCAAATCTTGAGCTTCTCTAAAGCAAGGTCAAAAGAGTTATGATATAAAAGTACAGGGACTTTGAATTTCATTATTTTGTACCTTATCAGGACTATAGGTAAAACTCAATGATTTTGGAAGAGAGAAAATAAATTTTCAACTCCACAAGGACAAGGAACTTAGAAATAGACAAGGCTGAAAGAGAATGAAAATACTTCAGATATCATATTTAGTAATTAGAACATTATTAGATATTGACAAGGATGTTATTTTGTATCTGAAAGTCTTACAGGTTTATTCAGTTTTCTCTTGACTTATGCATAGGTGGACTGCTAGTACCCTCAAGCAGTTTGTCTGAACATCTGGGAAGTCAAAGGTAGTAATTTCAGTGGCAAAAAATCCAATGAAATACTAGAATTTATAAAAAGACCATGATCTACACTATGTGTGAGGAAATCTACCCTCGGGGGAACAGTGATAGAGAGGAATGCATTAGTTTTTTTTGGGTTACACCAGCAGCATCAGAAGATATAATTTTTCAGTTCTGTCAATGTACTTATTTTAGGAAAATTGGATTTTCTAAAAAAAGAATTGGTGCTCACAGGAGAAGCAAAACTTCATTCACATATCAGACTTGAGCTGATTTTCACAACATGGACTAGAGATATTTGAAGAAAAATCTAGATATATATTACTGCCCCAGCATCATTTTTCTTAAAAGCCTTTGATGTCTTCCATTATTCTATGCAAGCCAATGGAATGAGTTAAAACATTTTTTCTAAGTAGACAAATCTGTGCTTTAAAAAACCCAAACAAAGAAACCCACTGCTCCTCCAAAGAAAAATACAAGAAACTATGAGTACACAGTAACACATTAATTAAATTTCTGATGACTTTTCATATTTATATACAACTAGTATAAAAGTTTTTAAAATATAAAATTACCCATTCAGGATATTATAAAATTTGCAGACATAAAAATGAATATCAGCTATCCTGCTCTCAGAAGACCGGAAATATGAAGGAAGCGAAAATTTGCTTTTTCCTTTTAAAAAATCATGAGGAAATGAAGAGGACGAAAAAAGGAGAAATCAAAACTTTCTAGTCATAATCTTAGTCTCCTTCTCTTTATAAACAAAGAAAAATAGTCAAGGAAATAAAAACAAAGCAAGATAAACCTATGTAGGGTAATTTCTATATATAGAATCAATTTCTAGCTTAATCTGACAGGCTATCTTTCATATGAATGCGCCTGAGTGTCCAAATCATGCTCTGAATTCCTTATTTCAACGTTCTGTATAGTAGAGGTCTACTGTACGTCTCATGATCTACTGGTACATACTCCTGATGTATGTTTCTACTAGTAGTGCATGCCCTTCAAGTCAGATTTTCTGATGGAACAATCAAATCATTGCAATATACTATGGAAATACATCTCCATATTGCTTTCCACGTAAATGACAGCATTCATAATACAGCATTTATTGTTTTCCACTGAGAATATCAGAAGAAAGAAAATCTGTGAAAATACTCAAAAACCAGAACAGGTGTTCCTATGTAATTGTTGCCATTAACATCATGTATGTACTTTCTTAACAAAGTAATTCTCTAATCTGTAATTAATGGACACAAAGCTGTTCATTAAAGCTACTTGAATATATCCACAAAATTAGAAAACATAGTTTAACTAACCATTCTGTCGGCTTACTGTGAATCTCTTAAAGGCTACATTTACAGCAGTTTAATACTAAATAAACAGATGGTGTGACAGAGGTAGCATTTTCATATGAAACTAAGTCTACTTTTATTTATACCCATAAATCTACGTTAAATCAGTATAAAGACTTGATCTTGGAAGGAGTTGAATAAAGCTGTAAAAAGTAAACAGCCTCAGACATCCTGTACCAATATAGAATAGAATAGAATAGAATAGAATAGAATAGAATAGAATAGAATAGAATCATTGAATCATTTAGGTTGGAAAAGACCTCCAAGGTTGTTGAGTCCAACCTCTGACCAATCACCACCTTGTCAACTAAACCACAGCACGAAGTGCCATGTCCAGTCTTTTGCTGAACACCTCCTTGGATGGCAACACTGGTGCTTCTCTGGACAGACCATTCCAATCCTTAACCACCCTTTCAGTGAAGAAATTCTTCCTGATGTTCAACATGAACCTTCCCTGGTTCAGCTTGAGGCCACGTCGTCTTGTCCTGTTGCTGGCTGCTTGGGGGAAGAGGGCAACCCCCACCTTGATACAGTCTCCTTTCAGGAAGTTGTAAAGAGTGATAAGGTCACCTCTGAGCCTCCTCCTCTACAGCCTAAACAACCCCAGCTCCCTTAGCCACTCCTGAATGACTTGCACTCCAGAACCTTCATTTTCTGTTGCCCTCATCTGCACATGCTCCAGCCCCTCAATGTCCTTGTATCGAGGAGCCCAGAACTGGACACACTACCCGAGGTGTGGCCTCACCAGTGCTGAGTACAGAGGGACAATCCCTGTCCTGGTCCAGCTGCCCACACCACTGCTGATCCAGGCCAGGATGCCACCGGCCTTCTTGGCCACCTGGGCACACACTGGCTCATGTTCAGCGGCTGTCAAACCCAAGTTCTTTTCTGCTGGGCAGCTTTCAAGCCACTCTGTCCACAGCATATAGGGATGAATAGGGTTGTTATGACCAAGGTGTAGGACCCTTCAGTTTACCTTATTGAACCTCACACCACTGACCTCGGCCCACTGAACCAGCCTCCGCAGAGCCTTCCTCACTTCCAACAGGTCAACAATCCCACCCAGCTTGGTGTCATCTGCACACTGACTGAGGGTGCACTTGGGCCCTTCACCCAGGTCATTGATAAAGGTATTAAACAGGACTGGCTCCAATACTGAGTCCTGGGGAACTCCACTAGTGACCGGTTGTCACACGGATGTGAATCCATTCACCACCACTCTCTGGACTGGCCATCCAGCCAGTTCATAACCCAGCGAAGAGTGCACCTGTCTTAGCCGTGGATTACCAGCTGCTCCAAGAGGAGATGCTTTTGGAGATGGTATTAAAGGCTTTGATAAAATCCAGGTAGATAACACCTACAGCCTTCCCATCATACACCAGGTGGGTCACCTAGTCATAAAAGGAGATCAGGTTGGTCAAGCTGGACCTGTCTATCCTAAACCCACATGCCTGGGCCTGATCCCTTGCTTGTCTTGTATGGGTCATGTGATCACACTCAAGATAATCTGTTTCATAACCTTGCCATATGCCGAGGCAAGGCCGACAAGCCTGTAGTTCCCTGAATCCTCCTGCCAACCCTTCCTGAGAATGGGCATCACACTGGTCAACCTTCAATCATCTGCAATCTTCCCAGTTAGCCAGAACTGATGACAAATGATGGAGAGTGTCTTGGTGAGCTCTTCTGGCAGTTCCTCAGTATCTCCAGGTGGATCCCTTCTGGCCCTATTGACTTGTGAATATCTAAGTGGCACAAAAAGCCATTAGCTACTACCTCCTATAATGTTCTCAGAGGATCTCAGTTACATTTTATGAGCCTTGCCAGCAGGGCTTACCTTTTCCATTGAGTGTATAAGATGCTGCTAATCTCTTGAAGGATGACTACAGAAAGGCTGACTTTCTGAATTTTTAATTTCTTACTTAAATATCTAAATGAATACCAAAGTCTGCTGGAAATCTGGTTCCTTTTGTAAGATGTACTCAAGAGACAAGTATTTCTAACCATGTGCTGAAACTTATTTTACATCTTCCTGCACAGAAGCAATTCTGATACTGCAGTAGTCATTTACTTTTTATTGCACTGGATTTTATTCTGGAGAACAAAAATTAAATCTAAAAAAAATGACAAACTAAATTTTGACCATTAATTAAAATAATAAGAACAAACATGAGTGTTTGTTCATGAGCTCATGAATAATGAATTTTATTCAACCATCTTCCCTAAAGGGAAAAGTCCTGCTGTCTCAACATACCAGGAAAATTGCCTTTTAATGATTGTTCTAGAATCCTAAGTAAGTATCATTATATTGAACTGCTGGGGGAAAAATATGTTTACATTTAATTTATAAATCAATAGGTGCTTTTAATTGAGACTATCACTTGAACTAGGTTTGCTCAAGAGCACTACATAATTTGTTATTTTAAATTATTTTAGCAGTAAGTGTTTAAAATTTAACCCTAAAATTTCAATGAAAAAGGTCACAATAACACTTGAAATTTAAAAATTTCCTTTAAAAACATCAAGAGAAATAATCACACACAGTTTCTGGATTCCAAGATACCGATAAATAGTTTTCTAAAAATGATAAACGAATATAGGGATTGCCAATAAAATTAGAGAGAAAACTGTAGAAAAGCAACCAATCTTTGTGACAGCAGCTTAATAGGTATATACCTCTTATTTTGTAAACAATTTTATTCTGTTAACAAACTGATTTTAAAGTATCAAATTTGTTTACTAAAGAAACACACCTAGCAGATGTATAAACAATGTTCCCTTCACCTTACTTGCAGCTGAAGGCATATATGGCTGGTCACTTTGAAAGCTTTGCTTGAGAAAGTAAAGGACTATTAATGCTGTAGGCAGAATGAAATGCATTTAGACAAGTGACAGAAATGCCTTCTAAAGTTAATTATGTTTGCTTTCCCCTCTCCCTTGGTGTTCATTACCTTTAAACGGAGCCACACATTGGCAGAAATAATTACCAGGTTGGTCAATGCAGGTGGCTCCATTCTTGCAGGGAAATGAAGCACACTCATCTATATCTGTTTCACATCTTGCACCTTTGAAAAGATGAAAGATATGAACACTTATTAAAAAAAAATCAGGTCTCAATTTCTAATTCATTTGCACCACAAACGTCTCAAGCAACTTGTGAAGATAAGCTAACATACATCAGCCAAATAAACAGCCACACTACAAATATCAGCTTCCATTTAGTTCTTATCAACACAAATACAAACCAACTTATTTCTGAGTTGTTAAATGGTAACTAGTCTTCCTTGTGTGTGTAAGCTTTAAAGGCCTTATTAAATGCAGACTGATTTATCTTGTGCTATGTAGTTTACAGATGCAGTCAGTGTTCCAGTTTGTTGGAATGCAAAATAAACCTTAGACCAGGGCAAATAAAGAGAAATGAGAGTAAAACACAAGCAAATTAGTCAATAATGTCTTAATGGATGCTTTGTGGGCTACCTGGCTGTGGAAAACAACTCACCAGTAAAACCAGGTAGGCAGATGCATTTATAGCCATCAATAAGGTCTGCACATGATGCATTATGAAGACATGGAGAAGACTGACATTCATTTATATTTGCTTCACAAGTTGTACCTATGAATATAGAATCAAGGAAAGGGGAAAGAAATTATTCCATGGCACCTTTAGGTAAAGATCATAATTTATTTTAACTAACTCACGTACCGGAATCTATTTGACACCCTTTTTATATTCAAATCTGGGTGTTTGTGACAGACGTTCATCTTCTGAATGTTTAAGTTGTTCACTAATTTTTCAAAAATATTAAAAGTACAGCCATCAAATGATTCACTAAGACTTAAAGCAGACAATATTCTCATTATATAAATATAGAAGAACAGAAACCAAATTACATTAAGTATAATAGACTGTATTGCAGTGGCATCAGAGGAAATATTTCTTGTGTCCATGATAAGCCAATAGATGTACATCCAAAAAGCTGTGAAAAAGAAATCTGTTATAGACAGAAAAAGAAAATTTATTCCAATCTAGACTATAAAAACCCCACATAACTACTCAAAGTATAAAAATACTTTATTGCTAATATTTTTCAGTGAATCTAATTCTTTCATTTGAAGAATAAATGAAAAATTGCATCAACTGCATGATTTGGAAAGTTAAAAGCATTTAAAGAAATAAAAATGCAAGTGATAATTGTTCTGAATATATGAGTGGTAGAAATGTAATATTTTGCACTGGGACATTTGAGTTATGGATTGATTTGTGTTTTAGTGATTAAATATCCATTATGTTTAAAAAATGGTGCTTTAAAAAGAAAATGGATGCACTTTAAATTTCTGGTCTAAGCTGACAGCATAGCTGCAGCTGTTAATGCATCCACTTATCAAAATGCTTAAATTTTTCATATAAATTGTACAAATATGCCAAAACCAAAACCTTTACAACACAGCTGGATATTTTTTCTCAATTTGAGGATATTAAAGCTTTCATATATTTAAAATGTTTGCAGAAAATAGTACTCCTATTTGCAGAATTTCACTGAACCCCACAGATCCATTTTCAACAGCCAAGACACCAGTTAGAAAACACCTTCTTCCATGCTGTCATCAAAACAGCAAAATAGGTAATTTAGTGAAGATACACTTTTTCTAACTGACATGTTTATGACTTCAGAGTGCACCCATATATGAATACATGCATCTCATCTGATATGTTAAAAAAAAAAATGTTGTAAAACTATGAGTAGGTTTACAAAGTCATCATTCTGTGGATTTTTGTGTACCTTCAAATCCATCCTGACAGATGCAACTGTAGGCATTCAGGTGATCAACACAAGTAGCTCCATTGTGACAAGGGTCACTAAGACACTCATCCACTTCAATCTCACAGTTATGACCTGAAAACAAGTGAAGGATTCATTTCATTAGGGACACACCATTGGTGAATCATCAATGCAGGCAGTAACAACCAAATGAAATAACTGAGCTTAGGTACAGGGAGCTTGTATCAATGAGCCGTGAATTGTCTTTGGGGAATTTAATTCTTGTTGATAAAAGAAAAAAGAAGAATACAATGTTCAATAAAGATTTTATAGAATCCTTTACAGATTTACTCAAAAACTTGAAGATTTTCATATTTTAAGGTCAAGAAAGCCTTGAATTTTCCTAAAACATCACTGAACTGTAAATATAATTTCCAAGAAAAAAATATTAAAATAATAAAATCTTTATATATCATATTATTTTTTCATTAATTTATTAATTTATGGGTTTGTATTAAAGATCTCTATGGGAAATATTGGGAAGTGTTTTAATTATGGACAAATAATTGCATATTTTGTAAAAATTAAAAATCAGAGAGTTAGATATTGACATGTATTTGTAGATATGCAAAAAGTATTGATGCTGATTTCTAGTTGTGAATGATTTATCTAATATTTTTTCTGGCATTAAATTAATTATTACTAATGCTTCAAGATAGATAAAGTTCCTGATTTCTTCTAAGGGATTTTGAGGGTTTTAACTGACCACAGAAAAAATACAGAAATACTAATCCACTGTTATGTAGATATAATAATTTTAAAAAAGGTCTCACCAAGGGTTATCACATGTAACATCATACAATTTTACTTTATATTTTTATAAAAATAATAAAATAAAGCAACCATAGAAACAGGAGATAACATTTCATCGCATTAAAGACACAAATACTATAGCTCTTAAATTACAGATTATTTCATCTATTTGGATGCCTATGTAAGGATGTAGAAAGGCAATTTAAGAGGTATGCAGTCTTCTCAAGATCTCAATCCCTCTGGTTGCCTGTGTCCTCCTTGACTATTGAGAGATATTTTAGTGTTATCCTATTCCTGCTCTTGGAGCCCTGTCAAAGTCCCTGGAGTTAGCCAGGATGGATCTGTGTAGCAGAGCTGATCTACCGCTCAGGTAATTCCTACTGCCCTGGATTATTTCACCATATGGTTGATCTATGTACTTGTATATGTATCTAGAATTTTTTTTTTTTTTAAACATTGTAAAAAATACCATGTCAGTATGCTGACATAGCCAAACTAATTTTAATCTAGTCAGTCTAATGATAATTGCCTACAGAGTAGATGAAAAATGAGTAGTTAAACCTGCCCAGGATCTTGGATGTATCTTTGGCAGTTGAGACTTTTGTTACTGCAGCCTTATTATTACAGAGAGCACAAAGGGGATAAATTAAGGCCAACTTGCATATGGCTGGGAGCTCAAATCACATCAGTTTTAAGACAGACACCATGTCTAAAATAGTATAAAGAGTAATTGGAGTGGAAATAGTCCCTTGTAGTCAGTATTTTTTACAGGTGAATACTCTTACTCAGGCAAATACTTTTGTGTACCAGGAAAAAAAGGTTTTTTCTGCCTGAATCAGAGGCACATTGCTAAATTATCTATTGCTACTTTCAAACAAACTTCTTTTTTCTTGTTTAGGACTGACTGAAACATGTTAAACAACACATTTATGAACTCACCTATAAAACCAGGTGCACAGAAACAAAGATAGCCACCCACTATGTCTTTACAGATGCTGGAAGCTCCACATGGTTGTGATAGGCAGGCGACAACATCCGCTTCACATAACTCACCAGTAAAACCTGTTGAAAAATAGAGCAACAGAAGACTTAGAAAATTTATTACATTTAGTCTGAGAAAACAGACAAGTGACCGACCAATTAAATGTGTATTTTTCTTATGTTTTACAATTTATTTAGTATAGGGTAAAATATTCCAGTTTCCTTGAAAGTTTCAGTATCATATACAAAACAACTCTAAACGGAACAAAGTCATAATGATAAAGTCAGTGATAAAACTGTACTCACAATTATAATAAAAACCATTCAAAATACAACGGGCCTTCAAAAAAATTTGAGAGAATGTCAAATTATTTGGGTGGTTTTATGGAAATATTCGTATTTCTATTGACACAAATATCAGTAAACACACTGTTGATAAAAGCCTTCTCATTTTTAGTATGGTGTTCTGTCACCCCACTAAGAAAGCATCCTATGTTTCTAAACAAACAAACAAAAATTGTCCAAAACATTCTCTTATAAAGCAGGTATTACAAGGACAGGTTTGGCAGCTTATTGGTATTGAGTTTTTGAACCAGTTAACTCATAGTTAATGAGAAACCTAGTCTTGTGAAAAATGAGCACCTCTGTTTCCTATTGAGTGGTACATATGCACAAAATTTAAAAAATAAATTTCAAAGATAAAATATTAACCTACATTTTACATTTTAGGTTTATTTGCCATGACATAGTGTCTTAAGACACTATGCATCAAGGAAATCATAATTTTCATTGATGACAACACTTTTATTTTTGAACATATACAATAAATAGTTGCAAGTAAATATTCTTTGCTTGGCTGATTTTTTTTTTCAAACCAAATAAATATATTTAACTAAGTGATATAAAGCTGTTGAAAACTCAACCCGTGTATGTGGAGATAGTATCTAAATGTTGAATATAAACACAAAGCTTCAAATTTTAGACATTTTGGTTTGGTCATAAAAACTTAGTGAGCTAAATCATAAGAAGTACAGTTTTCTGGTCTCTTGTTAGCTGAGAACTTAAAAAAAATTCTTAATAAAGATCAAAATAGACTGGACCAATTTATTATAATTTCATAAGTGCAGCATGAAAAGCCCCTAAAGCCTTAAACCAGAGATTTGGTTCAGTGAGTTAAATATAATTAATTCCAGTGTCTTACAAACTTAAATACCAACTCTGGCTGAAGATCTGAACCCCACATTTAATTTAAAAATATATTTATAAAGTAACGCCATGCTTTAATAGCATAGGTATTGTCATGACTGTCTCCAGTATGCCATTGAGTTGCCCCATATCTGACACTGTGTTAGTCAGTTTTTTATTCAAAAGGAAAACTCTTTGGTAAAATATGTTCAAATAAATTTGTATTCCTACAGTATACTGTGATACCTTTAAAAACTAAACATAACCTAGTTTTAATACTGTTTATTAAGTGCAGTTTTGTATACTAAATAATTACAAATTTTCAAAAGATCAGTACCACTAGGTCATAGTCTTTAAATAAAAGGAGATGTAAACTGTGTTCTTAAGGCATGACTGAAGACCTCCTGATCTGGAAGATTTTTTAACTTTTGGACATCTTGTTACATGAGGGAAGATAGCAACTTCGGACCATCAGGGTAATTTGCTGGAACATGCTGCACTTTACAAATTCTGGCTTGTTGAACAACCCTTTGAGGCATAAATACAAGACAATGTGTATTAAAACTGCTCTACACGTGCAGTCATTTTCATTTCTAAACCACTAGATGCAGAAAGATGTTTTTAAGCTATGTTTCAATTCCATCCTAAACACCAGCTGTGCAACATTCTTGCGCAGCTGAAGTTTCCCTCCTTGTTGATTGCCATTAAAAATTTAAGTCTCTCATTTTTGCCTTTGTAAATAGCTCTTAACATCTGCATAATGAAGTACAGCATAAAACTAATATAAAAATTATGATAAAGAAATAAAATTGATCAGTGATGATAACAGCTATGCACAGATATATCTATAGCTGTTGCATGTGGTTATGTGACTTTCATCTAAGTAGAGATAATGAATATAGAAAAGCCAAGAGTTTTTTCCCTTGATGAAAAAAAAATATATTCATAATGACTTTATAGTCTTGGAGTAAAGGTCTTAACCTATGTATTCTTCTATTTATGTGTTTTGGATTTATTATTGAAGTATTACAGCACATATTATTGGGCTTTGAGCAATCTCATTTACTTGAAGAAGTCACTATACTAAGTTGAAGAACAAAAGGTAGTGGTTTCAGGGCTCAATTTTAATATTAAACATCTGGTTAAGATTTCTCACCAGAAAAGATTCAGTACTTAAAAATATACTATTTCCTACAAAGCTAATTGAGAAAGTTTTGATGTATTTTTCTGTTACAGATACACGAAAGATATTTCATAAGTTTAGATAAGGAAAATTTATCAACCGAATATTTAATTCTTTTTTTTTCAAAAATGTCACATTTACATTCTTGAGATATTTCATTTTGACAAACCCAAATGCCTCATGACAAAAGTGATTTTTACTAGTCAGTCTGTGACACCTAAACTCTCCAGGGAGATCACTGAATTGTGATCCATTCTGACATAGTCCAGCCACAGAGTGATTTATGGCAATTTCACTACAGGGCTCCTTATATTCTGGATGGCAGGTACATCTGAAACTATTAACTGAAACCTCACATTAAGCATTATTGTCAGAGCCAGCAGGGTTTGATGTGCATTCATTCACTCTTATTGAACAAATACTATTTCTGGGGGAAAATTTATATGGTTCTTGTTAAAAGTACATCTGAGAAAAGATTAAACAGAAAAAAAGAAAGAAAGGAAGAAAGTAAGAAAGGAAGGAAGAAAGGAAGGAAGGAAGGAAGGAAGGAAGAAAGAAAGAAAGAAAGAAAGAAAGAAAGAAAGAAAGAAAGAAAGAAAGAAAGAAAGAAAGAAGGAAGGAAATGCCAGAATTTAATCAATTCATTTAAAACCTGGACAATATTGTCATTGTCATTAGGATACTTACATAATAATGGGTTGCCAATTTCTGCTTATTTGTACTGAATGAGATAATAATTATATATAAAACTATTTCATTAATTTTATTTTTGGGTTAGAGTGGTTGCAATTGTTTTTGTCATTCAACACCTATCATAATTAAATTCTGCTTTTGCTTGGGTCCTCTGACATTTCAAATATAAAAATTGTACTTACTGAAAAAATTATACAAAATGTAAAAATTGTAAAAAATATGCAATTAATAATAGCAGTGTTGAAAAAAATAGAGAAAGGGTAATAAAGAGGAAAAATCATCACCTTGGCATGTGTATTGGGTTTGTTTGGCCAGGTTTTGGTAGCAGGGTGGGGGCTTACCAGGGTGGCATCTCTGAGAAGTTGCCGGAAGCTTCCCCCATGTCTGACAGAGTCAGTGCCAGCTGCCTCCAGGACAGACCCCCTGCTGGCCAAGGCCATCAGCAATGGCAGCAATCCTTCTGTGATAACACTTAAGGAGGGAAAAAAAGTGATTGCATGGATGTAATTGTGGTCTGGGAAAAGCAGGGTAAGAATGAGAGGAACAGCTCTGCAGTCACCCAGGTCAGTGCAGAAGGAGGGGCAGGAGGTGCTCCAGGTGCCAGAGCTGAGATTCCCCTGCAGCCCGTGGTGCAGCCCATGGTGAGGCAGCTGTGCCCCTGCAGCCCATGGGTCTCCTCCACACCACAGCAAGGTGGAAGTCTGATAGGAGGCTGTGAACTTATGGGAAATGCACGCTGGAGCAGGCTGCTGGCAGGGATTTGCAGACCTGTGGACAGAGAAACCCTCTCTGGTGCAGGTTTTTTGGTAGGACTTGTGACCCAGTGGGGGAAATCACACTGGAGCAGGCTGTCCTTGAAGGACTGCATCCCACGGAAAGGGACCCAGGATTGAGCAGCTCATGAAGAACTGCAGCCTGTAGAAAGGACTCACAGTGGAGTTCACAGAGGACTGTCTCCCATGGGAGGGACCCCACACTGGAGCAGGGGAAGGACTCCTCTCCCTGAGAAGCAGCACAAACAGCCTGGGGTGAATTGACCACAACCCCCATTCCTGTCTTGCTGCACCACTGCGGGGTGGCAGGTAGAGCACAGGAAGGGTGGAGGGGTGGGGGGAAGGTGTTTTTAAGATTTTGTTTTACTTTTCATTTTCCTGCTCTGGGTTGGATTAGTGCTAAATTCTGTTAATTTTTCCACGTCAGGTCTGTTTTACCTGTGAGAGTAATGTGAAAGTGATCTCTACCAATCCTTATTTGAACTCAAGAGCCTTACCTTAATTTTTCACACCCCCCCC